>CM021107.1:300180311-300389430 GCA_007115665.2 Sequoiadendron giganteum
CTCTCTCTCTCTCTCTCTCTCTCTCTCTCTCTCTCTCTCTCTCTCTCTCTCTCTCCTTATTTCTATCTCCCTCTCCATCTCTATTCATATTTCTCTTCTTTGTCCCTCTCCCCCTCTCTCTATATCTCCTTATATCTCTTTATATCACTCTATCTCACCATATATCTCTCTCTATCTCTTCCACTTCCTGTTCCTCTTCCTCTTTATCTCTTTATCTCTTCCTCTGTATCTATCCCTTTGTATCTATTCCCCTCTATCTTTATTTCTCCCTCTATCTCTCTCTATATCTATATCTATTTGTCTCCCTCTCCCTCTCCCTCTCCCTCTCTTTTTCTATATTCATCTCTACCTCTATCTATTTATCTCTTCCTCTCTCACTCTATATTCATCTCTACCTCTATATTCCTCTCTCCCCCTCCATCTCTAGAAATGTCTCCCTCTCTCTATCCATCTATCTCTCTCCCCATCTCTTGAAATGTCTCCCTCTCTTTTATTCACTTCATCTCTCCCTCCATCTCTTCTACTCTATATATTTATCTTTATTTCTTGCTCGATCTCCCTCACTCATATGTTTATCTCTTTCTATCCATATCCTTCTCTACATATATCTCCCTATCTTTTTATCTCCTTTCCTATCCCTCTCTATCTCTCTATATCACCCTCTATCTCTCCCTCTCCCTCTCCCTCTCCCCCCCCTCTTCTCTCTCCCTTTTCCCATCTTCTCTTTCTCCCTCCTCTACTTATCTCTCCCTTTCTCTCCCCATCTCTCCCTCTCTGGCTCCCTCCGTATTCCCCTATCTATCTTTATAATTCAACCTCTCTCTCCCTTTATCTTCCCATAAATCTCTATATCCATTTCTTTCTCTTCCCATTTATCTCTCTCACTCTTTCTATCTCTCTCTATCTCCCCCTATTTCTAGCTCCCTCTCCATCTCTATTTGTCTTTCTCTACTTCTCTTTATTTTTCTATCTCTTTATCTCTCTCCCTCTCTCCCTCTCTCTATATCTCCTTATATCTCTATCTTTATATCACTCTATCTTGCCATATCTCTCTCTAACTCTCCCTCTTCTTCTTCTTCTTCTTCCTCTTTATCTCTTCCTCTTTATCTCCCTATCTCTCTCTCTCTATATGTATTTATCCCTCTATCTCTCTCTCTATGTCTCTATCTATTTGTCTCCTTCTTCCTCTCTCGTTCTATATTCATCTCTACTTCTATCTATTTGTCTCTCTCTTCCTCTCTCGCTCTATATTCATCTCTATCTATATATTCCTCTCTCCCCCTCCATCTCTAGAAATGTCTCCCTCTCTCTACCCATCCATCTCTCTCCCTATCTCTCCCCCTCCCTCTTCATAGACCTTCATTATCTTCTTGATTGAGAGGTTTTCTTTCACTCCTTTATAAAGACCTTTGTTACACAAACAATATCATTTTCTGAATGATCAACCAATTAAACTCAAGTAATACAAAACAAAACAAAACAAAACCTAAATTTTCCCTAATCGAAATTCCACACCTCTTCGGCGTACCCATTTCACACCAAGGTGCGATTGCTAGTTATATCATTAATGTTTGCCCAATGCAAATTTCTGTATTAAAAATCCTTTTTTCCTTATTTCCGTTTCTGCTTCACGGGCGGAGATCTAATACCTCTTAGTTCTACGAAATTTCTGCAGAGGTGTTCTGTACGTCCAAGCGTCGAAACCCCCTGATAACGGAAAGAAAGCTTTTGCCCAAAGAACAGTGGGTTGAATTAGCAGGGGGGCAAGATGGTGCTCGGGGAATTAGGGGGCAGCATTGCCCGCGCCCTTCAGCAGATGAGCAATGCGACTGTTATTGATGAGAAGGTTTTGAACGAATGCCTCAATGAAATTTCCCGTGCTCTCTTAAAGTCAGATGTGCAGTTCAAAATGGTGAGGGATATGCAGCTCAACATTAAGAAGATTGTCAATTTTGACGATCTCGCAGCTGGCCACAACAAGAGACGGATTATTCAACAGGTAACAACATTAGGGTTTATATTCCCTTTATAAACAAAAGAAAGGACAAGTTTAAATTGCTTTCTTTGGGAATTATGGTATCCTCTGTTTTTTTTGCGTCTCTGCTAGCTAAGATGAATTTGAATTTATAACAAAAATACCCCCTAAACTGTCAGAATAGGACGAGTTCAAGCGGTAAAAGCCAATAGGATTTAAACAACTGCGTCTTAAATTCAAACCTCAGGAGACATAATAATATGTGAAAATTGGGTAAAATACAGGGTCCAAACAGCAATCTGGTTAACTTTAAAAAGTGAGATTTTACCAAATTAAAACAAAAAAAACAAAAAAAACTAGTATTTGGTTGTAATTTTTCCTTTTGTGAATTGTATATACTCTTGAAATTTCGCTATTTTATTAATGGATACCCAATCTTATGGTCTCTGTAAGAGAATTTTATAACACTTTTTAAAATTCTTCTTTGATTTTTCTTTCCAAAGCCAGAAGATATATGTTTTGTGTAAGTGTTTTTCATGATTTTTCCGAAGGACAGTAGCAAACAATCCATATTTAAAGCCAAACATCTTGACCAACTAAACGAGGACCATTGATAGTCACACCAACTTTCTTTATATTTTGGGATGTATTGTTAAATCGCATGTTTGTTCTAACTTCTAAGAGAGTTGATCATTACAAGACAAAAAGCGAAAAATGCAGAGCCACAGAACAAGACAAAGAAACTTTAGCAAATAACCAAGTAATTGAATCATAAAAACATAGCCTAACACCCACTGAAGCAGATGAGAGTAGAGTCAACGACCTGAAGTGCCAAGCCAACCTACAACTACCTACATCAGATTATCCATTTCTTGCAGTTCCTTGAGCTCTCTCTCATCCACAAGTACCAGCATCTCTGCAAGTGTTGTCTCTGCCTCTACCGTTCAAAATGCAGCAGCTTATTATTTGGATGCCCGCAGCATCATTTGGCTGGAAATGGGGCATGCATTGGTGATTTCCCTCTCTGAGCAGTGCCACGACTTGGAGGCAAGGGCAGGTTGAGCTCAAGAGCTTCCAAGTGCTGCAAAAAATTCATTATATCTACTCAAGTTCATTGACAAACCCTTAATTCAGCTTCAAGTTCATTAACCTGTAGTCTTGTGGATGCTTATTGTGTCCATAACCATAGGAACAACAAAGGCATGACCAGAACCTGGCAGAAGAAGTGGAATAACATATTGAATGCATTGGAAATCATGACCTGGCAACGAGCTCATGGAAAGCCTCTTTGGAGTGCTACTCACGAAGAACAGCTTTTCCTGAAACTGCAGGAACAAATCCAAGAAGTAAGCATCTCAAAGCTGTTAGGCCTCCCTCGGCTTAGAAACAGACAGTTGATGAACCTATTGCTACCACAATAGCAAAGAAGATAATCACAAAGGAAACACAATATCGAACATGCCCAAATATCATGAATATAAGCAGGTTGAAGAACATGAATGGCTGTTGTTTCAGCCATTATGAAAGTGGCACTGAGTGAATCCAATTGAGAGAAGAAATCTATCTTGGCATACCAAGCCCGAGGTGCCTATTTGAAGCCATAGATAGGTTTCGTAAGTCTGCATACCAAGGAAGAATCATGTAAAAAACCTTGTGGCTGCTCCAAGTGTATCTCCTCCTCAAGATCGTCATGAAGAAATGCACTCCTCACATCCATTTGATGAACCTCTTAGTGATGTGCAGCATCTATAGCAAGAGTGAGTTGAATAGAGTTCATCTTTGTAAAAGTGCAAAACTCTTAGGGTAGCGAACATTGGGAACATAGAAAATCCCTTAGCAACTAGGTGACCTTTGAACTTATCAACTGACTCATCTATAGCAAATTAAGTTTGGTAGATCCACTTACAACAAACAAGTTTCCTTCCTTTAGGAAAAGGGACTAAATTCCAAGTGTGGTTCCTCATGAAGGAGTTGTATTCCTACATAGCTACATTCCACTCAATAATGCTAGAAGCCTCATGAAAAGACTAGGTCTAATGTGGTGGTCATGAAAACATAGGTGGTGCCTAGAACTATGACTAAGTCCACTTGGTGTTTGAAGGATTGCCGACCCAATCACCTACATATTGCAAAGTCTATCTAGCCGAAAGTGGACTAGAAATAGGAGAGTCTGGATGAGATTTTTGTTCATCAAATAAGAAGGCTTCTAACATCTGTTGGGTCAATTTTTTAAGCAAACTGCTCTACAGAACCTAATTTTAAGTGCATATGCTTGCATTTAGGCCAAATTTCTGAGCCAAATTAGTCTCTCGGACCTGCTGTATAATACCCTTTCAAGATTATTATTGTAGTGTTAAAACAAATTTGTAAAGCAGACTAATTTTGCTTATCTGTTTATACAATTTTTGAAGCATTCTCTCTCTTAAGATGATATACATGTACAATTTTTTAATATTGCTTACCTTTTCATACCATTTTTTGAAACATTCTCTCTTGAGATGATATACAAGTAGAATTTTTTTTAGAGTTAAAATAACATTTCCAAGTTCTTTGTTTTTAAGACCCCATGAAGATGTGTGTTAGAATTGAAAACAAAATTTCCACATAACATGTTAAGATTTTGTCTAAATGATTATTGCTTCCTAAATGTTCTAACTGCAAATATCTATCTAATTTTATCTACAACGGTTTCATTTTTTACTTCATTTAAGATACAATTTTTTTATATGAAAGTCTGATTGGAAATGTTTTTGTTTGGCTAAATCTGTTTCAGAGTCCTTTTAGGCTGGGACTGTCCATTCTAGAGTCTTTCAGGCTGGGACTATCTGTTTTCAATGTGTTTTTGGATGGAACTAGTTGTTCTATCTTGAGTGTTTTGAAGATGCGTTTGTTCTATCTAGAGAGTCATTTTATGAGAATATGTGTTCTACATATTCTTTTAAGGGAAGAACATATGCAGCCCACCAATGGCCAATTAGCTTGCAGCTTGCTTGTCCCAACAAAGCTACCTATATTCTAGATTTCTTTTTAGGGAACTTTCCAAGTTGGCTCTTCAAATTTTTGAGGTCATTCTATTCTTTTGAACTAAATAAACTTGCTAAAGAAAAATGTTTGCTTAGAGAACCATAAGTCTGGGAGTGTTAAAGATAAAGCCATATGATCTTTGATGGAATTACGTGTGTCAAAAGTGTGCCATGCTTTGGAATCTGTGAGAACTGCTTCATAACTTTTTAAGCTATCAATATAGACTGGTTTATTTTAATCATCTCACCATCTCTCTCCCTCTATCTACCCCTATATCTCTCTCTATCAATTCATTCATGTACACAACAAATTGCAAAAAAAATAGATCAAAATTTTCCTTAATTGACCTTCCACAACTCTTCGGCGTACCTATTGCACACCAAGGTGCAATTGCTAGTAATATTTCCTTTAAAGAGGGGTGAAGAGAAAATAGGATAGTGAGATATCTGACAATGTCATTTGGACATCCCCACAGATATGAACGTATTCTCTTCCCTTTCCAAAACACCAACCATATATTTCGTAGGAAGCAAGGTTAAAGTAGGAGAATGTTCACCTTGCAAGCCATTTGCTTGCTTCCAAGCTTGAAAGGGAACTCCATTTTGCACAATGAATACAGCTCCTTGTGGACAATTGTATGCTCACTGGAAACCAAAACGTCTTTGAAAGATTTGATATTGTTGCCTTGAGAAACATTAATTTCATCTCTATCAATCTGCACTAAATGCAAACACAGCTAAGCCCGCAACATCCAGCTTAGATATACCAATTGCAATACCTTCACACACCAGGGATGACATACTGGATTTAAATGAGCCCAATGGAAGTTCTGATATAAACAAAGAGAAAAAGACACTCCTTGACAAAGAAAAACAAGACATAAACCATAACAACAAAACAAGGAAACCAATAAAACAAAGAACTCTCCTCTCCCCTCCCAACTCAAATCCTAGAAAATCTTGGCTGCTGAATTTTTGTGCTGCATGCTGTTTAAAGTGGGCACATTTGATGGGCAACAAAGCTGCCTTCCAAGTTTGTTATTCTGCATCTGCGAGTATGCCTGACAAATCTGTTCTTTAATGCTGGAGGAATCCCTAAGGGTTTGGATTTGGACCATATTTAGTGTCTTTAATCAATCTTGTGCATGTCTCTGCACAAACTACTCATCATATTTTTGTTTGTTGTCATCATTGGAAGTATCCATAAGTTCCCTATGTTCACAATTGAATATAGCTCGTATAATGAGGCAAGTCTAATCAAAGTACATTTGTTTTCACTTGCTGGTGAGTTAGGTTTGCTGCAATAGTTGACCAAATTTATCCTGTTTTATATTGGACAATCTGTAGCTAATGGGCATGCACTGACCTTTGTTGTAAAAATAAATCCTAGATGCTTTCTTTAAGAATTGTGATGTTTCTAATAATGCTAGTGACATAATCATGGGATTTCTAATTAAGATTGCATGTAACAAGTAAAAAGTTCATACCTTAAGAGGGTGTTATTTTCAGTTGTTTGAAATAATAATCATCATGATTGTGGCAACATCAACAGATATCACCTATACTTGGCAGTATCTGCTTCATGTGTGCAAATGAGTTGCTATTTAGAAGCATTTGTTTTGACCGCAGATACTTATTTCAGCTATCTGTGTTGGCAGGCCATTTTCAATGAGCTTTGTAATATGATGGATCCTGGAAAGACTCCTTATACACCGAAGAAGGGAAAGCCGAATGTTATCATGTTTGTTGGTTTGCAAGGTACTGTCAGTGATATTCTTTGACATGATAGGCTAAGTTTATAATTGATATGTATTATTTGTTTGTTGTTAATGTATATGTTAACATGGGTGATATTTCATGACAATGCTGCCAAATTTCTCAATACATGCAGGAATTAGAATTACTTTGCATTTGAATTTTTAGCTTAAGATTACTAAATATGATAATTAGTTGGTTTAATAGTTCCTTCATGTACTAAATATTACATGTTACACTTGATTTATTGTCATATATAAATAATGCAGGTTCTGGAAAAACTACCACTTGTACAAAATATGCTTACCATTACCAGAAGAAGGGCTGGAAGCCAGCTTTAGTTTGTGCAGATACTTTCCGAGCAGGTGCCTTTGACCAGCTGAAACAGAATGCAACTAAGGCCAAGATTCCATTTTATGGCAGGTGAGGTGGAAAATTTTAGAATGATCCTGCATAGGCAACTCTCATTGACTGTATTGTGGATATCTCTTGGAATGAGCAGATCATAATGCAATCCTTTCGTATTTGTTCATAAGTCAGCCTTTTTTTGAATAAACATCAAAGTTATGCTATGCATTGACAAAGTTTAGAAATGGCAAATAAGGCCTGTAAATACAGAAGGGTACACATAATTTCAGATGCATGTGGGGATAAATTCTTCCTACGTGACATACACAGATATAGAATGATATGGAGGACCATGTTCTAATCTTTATTGGCAGCTATACGGAGTCAGATCCTGTGAAGATTGCTCAGGAAGGAGTTGAGAGGTTCAAGCAGGAGAATTGTGATCTCATAATTGTAGATACTAGTGGACGGCATAAGCAGGAAGCTGCACTTTTTGAGGAGATGCGGCAAGTGTCTGTAGCAACGGTATAACCCAATCTATGTTAAGCATACATTATGAAGGCATTAGTGGTTGTTAGAATATCATGTTTCTAATTCTTGTATTTTTGTTGAGTTTGCAGAAACCAGATCTTGTGATATTTGTAATGGATAGTAGTATTGGACAAGCAGCATTTGATCAATCACAAGCATTTAAACAGAGTGTGTCTGTAGGAGCTGTCATTATCACCAAAATGGATGGTCATGCAAAAGGAGGAGGTGCACTTAGTGCGTAAGTGTTCTTAGACAGCCCTTAGTTTCTTCTGTAGAGCTTTTTTAAGTGCCCATTGCTATATGGCACGTGCAAGTAATCCTGAATGTAATGAAACATAACAATCAGAAGACTTTTTTGTTGTTCACGTGCTTCAGTTTGCCCCCTCATTAAATTGGTTTATATTCTTTACTATTTCTAATTTTCTTAGATTTAGTTTATAAGGAACATGCTATTGATTTTTTTGGATTGCTGCTTAGTTTGGACAATATACCCCATGCTTTTCATTTTAATTATTTATATTTTATAATAGAACAATTTTGCTAAATAAATTTGCGTTGTGGTTTAACAGTGTTGCAGCAACAAAGAGTCCTGTTATATTCATTGGTACAGGAGAGCATATGGACGAGTTTGAAGTATTTGATGTCAAACCATTTGTCAGCCGATTGCTAGGTCAGTTGAATTAAAGCTATTTAAATTTCCCAAAGAAGGATTTATTTTTTGTTTACTCGTCAGTTCCTATATATTTGTGCTTGATGCCAATTTCTTTTGATATTTCATAATCTGTTTCTTGTGATTAGGCATGGGAGATTGGTCTGGATTTATGAATAAAATTCATGAAGTGATGCCCACGGAACAACAGCCTGAACTTCTGCAAAAGTTGTCAGAAGGCACCTTTACTCTGCGAATCATGTATGAGCAATTTCAAAACATCCTCCAAATGGGACCACTTAATCAGGTATGATTAATTGATTCAAACACCACTGTTAATGAAATTTCAGGAGAAAATTGCAATTGCATATGAAATGAAGCCCTATTTTACAGGTTTTTTCCATGATTCCTGGATTTAGTGCTGAGTTAATGCCCAAGGGCCAAGAAAAGGAAAGTCAGGCTCGCATAAAAAAGTTCATGACAATAATGGACTCCATGACTAATGATGGTATATATCTTGTCCCTGTTCTTCTTCTCTCTTTTGAAAATAATAATCATAGAAGCATAGAGGTGAAATGAAGGCGGACACCAGTGTCTAGAGTAGAATTTACAAATAATAAATTTTGTTCTAGTGATTTTTTAAGATAGAACAGTTGAATACAATGCAATACCATGTTTAGGCTAATTAAGTGCGCAAGTTGTTTGATAGTTTACATATGATTTTTACAGAACTCGATAGTACAAATCAGAAACTTATGACAGAATCACGGATTTTGCGCGTGGCAAGGGGAGCAGGTCGTGCTGTAAAGGAAGTGAAGGAGATGCTTGAAGAGTATAAACGTTTAGGAAAGGTTTGGGGCAAAATGAAAGGACTTAAAATTCCTAAGAAGGGTGATATGAGTGCTTTATCAAGAAATATGAATGCACAAAATATGAGCAAGGTTCTTCCTCCCAACATGCTAAAACAAATTGGTGGCATTGGAGGCTTACAGAATCTAATGAAACAGATGGGCTCCAAAGACTTAGCAGGGATGCTAGGAGGCAATAAATAGTTTGTCAAGGAATCTACAATGTTCATCAAGGTTTTTGGAGTATACTTTGAATGCTCATTAGTCATGATTTTGCCCTTTTATGTGATTCAGCTCTGTATTTCTAATCTAATTCTGATACAACTTCTGTGGGTTCTTGTTCAAAATTTCATGTCATTTTCAGAATTTCTAGTGATATTAAGTCAAGTGCAGGGGTTGAATTTTCACTTAATTATTTCGTTTGTTCTTTATTTGGGCGAGGGCGGTTGTACATTTTTATAGAGTTGAATAAGTTGGTAGGGGACTTGTTGGTTAGAAAGAATGAGACATATCATTCTTTTAGGGTGCCAGCCCTCCAGCATGGCCGCCCTTGCAAATTGCTTGAACAAAGTTCTTCAATTGTGCACCAGGTAAAGATTTCTCACCGAGATGTATCTAAACATATAGTGGGTAATTTCACTATGATGGTGGAATGTCAATTGCACGACCTAAGTCTGCATTGTTCAAAAGTTTATGTTCATTATTTACTTATTCTGCATCTATACTGTTGTAACATCTTGAACAAGAGTTGCAAATTACCATGACATTGTTATTGTAGAAAATGAAACCTGCGACCTGCATCAAGTTTTCATGTTCACTATTTTGTATGATTATATTGTGTTCTATATTGCATCTAGAGCAGTTTTCCAAGAGCAAACCGAAGTTGAAGTTTACAGTTATAGATGACTGAATATTCACAACATGTGCAGTTACAAACCATACTTGAGCGGGAACCTTATCTCTTTTTTCTGTTTTAGGCAAATCTATTTGCACACTCATATTGTTACTTTCTGTACGTAAGGCTTCTATTGATTACTAGATTTTCAACGGATCTCTTGAAGGACAAGGAAGCAAATTGTTGAGGTTCACTGTTTTCCCAACTTGAAGGGAATATAACCAGTGATTGTCTTACTATGTGTCATTTTCTAATCGCTCAACTATTTTAAGGATTGTTAATGATGGTTACCTTAGCAATATCATCTTTGTAATGCAATAAAACCAAACAGTAAGAAAATAAAATAATATTAACTAACAAAATTTGAATTTCATGAAATATGATCAATTGCTTGTTAATCAAATACTGTATACTCATGGCATAATAGTGATCATGCCAAAAACAATACACGCTCTTGTTCCTTTTCCATTGTATCAGGATCTAACGTAAGAGTTATCTCATTTGAGAAGACAAAGCATAAATATAAATGTATTAGCAGCAGGCCACCTTTCTCAAATTAAAATATAATCACCATAATAATATCGGTTTTATAATGGATAAGATTAGAATTGTAAAATGACAAATTTTTTTACTAATGTTAACTATTTTTTATTTATCGATGAAGTTGAATGGCTTAAAAAGAATCTAATAAAAAATAAGTCTTATTGCCTTGTCAATTGCAAAGGTCTGTGATGGTTTAAAAGGATGAGATCGGAAGCACAATTCATATAATCTTATTACTTAATAAGAATAAATACCTTCCAATCTTTAATATTAATTCAAAAGAAATAATTGTTCATACACTTTGATTCAAGCTTTGAATTCCAATCATTTGCTAAGTAATACAAAATACTCACCTTAAAAAAAACATGATGAAAAATATTAAAATAATGAACAATAGATATTATTGATAATAATAAGCCAACCTATTATATATTCGAAACATTAACTCACATCATGTTACTTTCCAACATGTTGGAATGTCTTTAGAGTTCATTAGTCCATTTGGTTATTTTTGTGGTATTTGTGGGCTCCTCTTTCTCTCCATATAAATTTATTGGTTTTTGGTCTTCAATCTTAAATTCAATTATTTCTAACATATTAATTATAGTTTAAGCATAAAGGAAATTTTATAAGTTTTTTTTTAAGTTTTAGTTATAATTTTTAAAATATATTGTTAAAAATTGCATATTTTATTTCCGCACTACATATTGTGTTTGTTTATATATCAGTCATTAATTTCATGCAATTAGTTGTCTAAGATTTTATTTATTTATTGAACTATTAAGATTTAACATCAACTACACTTTAAGCTTATTTTTATGACGTCAAATTATCCAATATATATTTTGATATAAATGTGATTGTGTTGGTGTCAACATAATCATGATAGTGTCATCAACTATAAAAATGAGTAAGACACATTATTTCCCTTTTTGATGCTTAAAACCCTAATCTAATGACTTTTTTTGCTAACAATTATTATTTCATCAAAAAATAGATCCCTTTGAATCCATTATAAAAGTTCACAATTCTCAAACATTTTCTCTCCTCTTTTAAGATTTTTCCTCCACTTCTATCTCCATTATTCTCCCAAAAATTTATTGCATATCTCCGAGTAGATATATGAAAGAACTATTATTTGGGTTCTCATTACAAACATCAAATCTTTCTTTCCACTTAGATTTTTTACTTGAGGCTCTTCTTGACTTTCACAATGTCATTTAGGAATTTCTTTTTTTTTTTCAACAAAAATCCTCTTTTTCTTTATAAATTCATGTGATTGAATTGTAGTTACACTCTTGACTCCTTGAGAACATTTGATTATTTCTCTTATTGACCCTTTTTTTTCTATAGCAACATTTTTTTTTCTTATTTAAGCAAAAGCACAATTTTCTCTTGCATTAAGTCCCTTCTTGAACTTGGCCTCTCTATCCTAATATTTGAAAACTCTAAAGAGATTTTCCCTCTCCTCACTTCTCTAACACTTAGGATTTCCCTCTTGATTAATCTCCTCTTTTTGAGAGCAACAATCTTTATTTTTTAATTTTTTAATAATATTTAATATTTGTTGATGTAAAAATAAATAAATAAAACTAAAAATTAAATTTTGATTCTCTTTCCTCTTGGCAATGCTATTGATTCTATTTCCTATTTTTGGTTTTTACACAATTTTACAAAATTTTATAATTATTTACATTGCAGTATATTTTATTTTATGCTCTTAGTCTTAGGTACACTTAGACTAAGTTTGTACAGATACATACAAAAATGTGTTTGGTTTCTCTTTGAGGTTGAAATATTAAAATAGGGATTTGACCATCTTCGTAAGTTCTTATGTAGTTACCCCCTTTCTTTATTTATTCTAGATATATGATAATGCCTATTAGATTCGAACACACCAAATGTTATTCACTCATTGACGATTTGATTTATCAAGTTATTCAATTCAATTTAATTTGTTATGTATTAAGTTGTTTTTTGTTATTGGTACCTCTGTTAAGCTATATTTGTTATCTTTCCATTTTACAATTTTTTTGTTGTTTGTTGTCTTTTATATGACTTGAATGTGGTCATGCTAATGTCCTTGTAGATGCATTGACATCCTAATATTAAAATTTTCTTTTAAACCTCCTCAAATATCTCATATATCTCCTCTTGCCATTTGTCCACCCAAGTTTTATCTTTGGTTTTTGTTCTTTGTCCAAAAAGTTAACATTCTTTTTCTCTATTATGTTCATATATTTAATTGCCATTAAATTTAAACACATCAATTGAATTAAAACTTAATTTGTGTATTTTCTTATTTTATACCTAAACTCTATTTAAATTAGGAATCTAGTTTACATATGACACCTTTTAGTAGTCTACGTGAAAGGATAAATGAATCAAAATTTAATTGGTAAAATAGTTGTTTTGCTCTAAATAAACTCTTCTACATTAGCTTACTAGTGGAATCTAAGGATGGATAATAAAAAAATGAACTTTCATTATTTAGGATTCTCTTTAATCTTGTGATTAAATATTTAGTCATGCCTACATTTGATTTCATTATTTATAATAATCCCTCGTTTGATGAAAATTAAAAAAATGTTTCCCTTCATTAGGATGATGACATGTTATGAGACTTGAAAGTTTTTTTTAAGTTGTTCTCCTTTACCTTATGATCCAACCATTGACCTAGCCTTACAACCTACTTGTGGTATGATCCAACTTGTTACCAAAGTAATAATTGGTTCTAGCCATTAATTAGTTGACATTAATTACGAAAATATAATCAAAACATTGCCTCTAGGTAAACTTTGCAACAACTAGTAGTGCATGGGGTTTCCCCATTTCCCCCATCACCTTGTCTAACTCTTATTCTCTAGGGATTTCCTAATGACCTTGAGGACTCCCCTTTACTAACTCATTCTTTTATTGTACTGTAGATCACACCCATTATTGGCTAGATGCATAACACCTAATAATATCAATATAATAATCTAGTGGTAGTTCCCCCTCCTCCAGATCTTGTTCTTTTGTTGACTCCTCGTATTCCCCCTAAAAGGAATATGATATTTTAGAACAAATCCACCCCTTGCAAGATAATATCTTCCTCTAGGACTTTCTCCAAGTCTCCCTACCACAACTTACTTCATGAGGCTTTACAAAATATCCTACTCCCACCTACTAAAATTATTGAGATCATAGCTACATTTGACTATGTTTGGATTGACACAATGAAAATCATTTTATTTCCTTTCAAGTTTCCTCTTTATGAAGTTTAGAGGGAAAATATTCCTCTTCTTATTTTGGTTGACATAAATACCATTGGAGTTAAATGCTCCCTAGTTGAAAAAAATTGATCTCAACATTTGTAGCTTGGATTTCCTTAATCATATTCAAATTAGTGTGTCTAATCTCACCCCTTCCAATATATTTATAAAATGTTTTGACAATATTAGATGAGATCTTGTGGGCACTATTATTTTTTCCACCACTCTCGACCCTACCACTCGCCATAAATTATTCCATGTCATGTTGAGGACCCTTACAATCTCTTTCTCAGTAGACCCTGAATTCATATGATGGGGATCAATTTGTCCACATTTGATATATTTGTAAAATATATCTATGGTGTGGGACATTTATAATAAAGACACACCATGATCCTTTTCATTATTATTAAACAATGCAATTTGATTTCCCCCTAGCCCATTTTTCTCCAACTCCTCTTTTGAAAAACCCTCTTCTAATAGTACCCATTATCTCTTCTCCCACAATCGTACAGTCTCCCATAATTATTGAGGTTGTGTAGATGACACCACTTTCCATAGTTATTGACCATGTCCCCCCAAATACTCCTCTCATGGACTAACCGCCTCTCATGGATCCATTTATCTTTGGCATTTGTATTGGGTGTTAACAAGTCAGTCTTTTGGTGCAACATGACAAACATGTTCCAATAAATGGTATCAAAGCTATGGTCATGGGTTTGAATCCCCTCAGGTGATGTTGAGGGAGGGTTTCAAATTCGAAGGGAGAGACATTAACGATTAGTCCAACACTTGTTCTTACTTTATATGTTATCACCTTTCCCATTATGGGAATTAGGTGATAAAAAATAGTATAATTGAGCTTACAAAAAAATATTTAAATTTTGAGCTAACACCTTGTGGGGGGTATTACAATGGCATCAAAGTTGGTGGTCTTTCTAGCCTATTGGGAATCTAACACTTTGTTGCAAATCTTCACTTGCATGTTTGAGTTTCAATCATGAATTATCATTTAGAGGACTATTAGAGCCTTGAATCTACCAACATGTTGTATACGAGTGAATTTGCACCCCTAATGCAAATTCCCCTTTTACACATCTCCACTTTAGAAAACCAAAGGCGGAGGCTTAATTCCACATAATCCTGTTGCTCTTCACCCACTTGGTTCCTGTTTTGAGCGTCAATGGAGGCATTTATGTTGGGGACGCCCGCACGACATGCTTACATCCTTGGCAGATTCCTGCGATTGGAGTTTGCAGAGATGTTACACTTCCTCTTGGAAGTCAAAGTGTAACGCCTCCCTTCGGTTGGCCAACCCGAATATGGTCGTTTCTTGACCTCCTTTCTTCATATTCACCTCTCTTTCATCCATTTTAGAGGCTCTTGATCATCTTTACACAATCTCTCAGCATTCTAGCACATTCACATCAAGCATCACAACAACATTTCACACTCCATAGCAGCAATCCATCACTCCATCACTTCAATAGAGCAAGCATAAGACAACTCCATTGCAGCAAAGGCTTGAGTTCCTCTCATCTTTCTCCTCCACTAGCCTTGAGCACTTTGGACAGAGGTGGTAAGCTCCTCACTCATCTTCTCTATTACTTGGTTCAGTTAGCATGTTACTATTTTGTAGTGTTTTATGTACTTTGCTTGTATTTCCTTCTTTATCACATTATTTCTAAATCGTTGCAAACTTGGTTGTCCGTGGAGGTGGAAACACCAAAACGGGGGTCTGACTGAGGCAGACCCCTAAACAACCCCCCAACATTTCCCTCTTTTCTGTGTGTAGGTAGAGAGATCTTGGAGCAAGCTGGCAAAAAAGTTATTGTGTGAGATTGTCTTCGTCACCCTTGTGGTAATATACTTCCTTTATCACATTCGTCTTTATGTTTCATAGTTCATAGTGTTGTTTTGCACCTTTAGGAAATCTCAACTAGGCTGTTAAGTCTGTTTCTTAGAGGTTAGACCTTGTCTCCTTGGTTTTCTAACCATACGGACGCTAGCGTCCCAGAACCGAGCTTTTGTCCTTTGACAGAGAGCTATCCAAGATACAGAGTCCACCCTAAAAACTAACTCACCTAGTCTCCTTTCAACTCTCGGGTTTGTAGAGTGATCAAAGGACCTTAGAGTCCTCATCATTCTCATCCCACCTATCCTAGCATTCTCTTTAACCGAGGTGAGTTAGGGCAACCATACTACTCTTGGCCTTTTGTGACCTAGGGCCTTGCAGTGGTTGGTCCCCCTTTCTTATATTTTTGGTGAAGCCGACGTGAACCAACATCTTTTCGTTCGTCACTGTTATGAGATTTTCCTCTTATACCCTTTGATCGATTGTACTCCTGCGTGTTGTGAAAATTTATGAGCATCACAACCCATTCCACAACCTCTAGGTATACTGTCAGAAGAATTTTGTGACACCTTTCGATGGAGAAGACAAAGGTCTCTTCTAGTTTCACTACTGGTCTTTTCTCCGATTCTGTAGTTGGTATTTCCACGAAGGAACAAGTGTCATGGGGCGAGTCTAGATTCTTCGATGAAACTAACCGCATCCCTACCCCTCTTGCGTCACCTACATCATCTTCCATTGATGAGCATGAAGCCATCCATATTCCCTCTGAATATGTCGCTAGTCTGAGCAAAGGGTTGGGTGCTTTGGAAAATCACCTGGAGAAAAACCCGAAGCTGGCTAGGGTTGCTAAAGTTATTAGCGAAATAAAGTATATGGTAGGAAAAGATCGAACAGGCATAGAACTCTTGGCTAGTTTCACTGATCTGGCCGAAGCGTGTGCCCCTTCGAACCATGGTAGCATGATATAAGGTGGCCCATTCGAAGAACATGTGAGGCAATTAGGAGTGTCGATACCTCCCACATCCGTGTACATGGCCGACACAGTCCCTTCCATCAGTATCCCCATTGCTTCCAAAATTTCTGAAACTGTCAGAGTAAATAGAAACCCTTTGGGTTTCCATCTCCCCCCTCTTGCTGTCCCCAGTGGTGGGGGATTTGGCGGGATGATTGGCGAAGGCTTTGGTGGTGCTAACTTTGGTAGCAGGGGTGGCACTGGCATAAATGGTTCCGACAGAGGTCACGATGGTGGCTTTGGAAGTGGTGGTGGCAGAGGTCACACCGACGATGATGGCATCGGTGGTAGTCAGGGTGGCGGTTCTCGTGGTGGCTCTAGTAGTGGTTCCAATGGTCCTATGTCCTCTAATGACCCGATTCTGAATACCCTTCTTCAGAATATGGGGAAGATGCATAACCAGCTAGCGAACCTTTCCCAAACTTCAGCCCAGCCTATCTTCCAACCCTTCTTCCGACATAGCCCATTGTTGGTAGCAATTATGAACACTCCTTTCTTGCAAAGGGATGGAGATTCCTAAATTCAAGAAATACGGCGACAAAGGGGACCTGCAAACACACGTGTCTACTTTTAATGCCTTGTGTACAGACTTCTTCCATCACGATGTGTTGATGGAAAAATTGTTCCCTCAATCCCTCAAGGATACAACACTCGAATGGTACTGTTCCTTGCTTGACAATTCCATCTTTACATTTGATCAGCTTGTGAACGAGTTCCTACAACAGTTCCAAGCCAACATCGGACCTAAGATGACCTTCTCTGACCTTGTTCGATGTAAACAAGGGGATAATGAGAAGATTATCGACTTTATAGTGCGATATCAAGTGCTTTTTTCATAAATCTCATAATCGTTACCTAACTCCGATTTACAGAAGGTGTTCATAGGGAACTTAAAAAAGGCCTTGGAAAGAGAAGTTTTCCCTTATGAAATACCCTTCTCTTGCGCATCTATGTGCGGCCCTACGGGAGTATCAACAGACGGTAGTTCAGTTCGGGGGATCTTCCTTGCGCTCCCGTCTGAAGGGAAATTCCATTATATCAATCTCTGGAAAAGGAAAAGTTGTTGCAAATGTAGTAGCCACTGTGGATAACAACAACCTTAGACGCGACTGAAATTTCACAAAGTTATCAGAATCTTATTCTTCCATCTTACAATTTTTTTTGAAAGATAAGATCATTAACTTACCAACTCCAAAATGAGTCAGGGAACCATATCCTAACTAGTATGAAGCAAATTCCTATTGTCAGTATTATCAAGTTAACGAACATGATACCGAACGCTACATGCACTTGCATCATGAGATACAGGATCGCATCGAGGATGGTACTATTTGTCTCAATAGAAGTAAGCAAAATACAAACAGATCAGTGACGAAAGCTAATAGTGAACTGCAGATATACACAGACCTGTTTTCGTCGCATTTTTCTAACATGATTATCGATCCCTCTAATTTTGTTTCCCAGCCTAAAGCCTACGTTAACATGGTTACTATTACTCCCTCTCCTCATCTTATGATCGGTTCGCCGGATATAAAATTCGCTTCGCAAGATGTACCAGCAAATGACAAACCTTCTTCACTCTACATTCCCGCTCGCCTCAATGGCAACATTGTGATAGAAGTCTTAGTCGATCCCGCGAGTAGAGTGAATGTCATCATGGAGGAGACTCTATTCTTGAATTCTCTGCAAATGGAAGAATACTAAAAAAAATTCCATCATCTGTACACATGATGTTCTTTCCCTTAAACCCTATGGATCAACAACTTTGTCCGTCCTGGTTGGACATAGGAATGTAGACACAGTTTTCAATGTTATTCCTGAGTCAGACCTATTCAGGGTGAAGTTAGGCATACCATGGTTAACTTCCATGAATGGGATCGCCTTTGTAATTCATAAGTGTCTTAAGTTTTCCCATGAAGGTGTCGTGCACGTGATGCATGATACTGGATACCAGCCTATGGTATCACGTGGGGGATATTCATTGGATCACTTTTGGCCCACTCTAGTCGGTTCGCTTCCACCAAGAATGAACCTACTTCATAAGAACTACGTAAAGTATAAAACTGGAGGCAAAGGACAACCTAAGTTGACCCTTCCTATAGTAGAGTAGCCAGCTACCTCCTCCTCCCGAAAGGGAAAAGAGAGGCTTGCTCCTTCTTAGGCTGCCTCATCTTCTCCCCTTTCCTGGGAGGAGTATTGGATGAATAAGCTTGGTCTTTACCCATTGAGTTTGATGATGCCTACTTGGCGTAGACCCAAGATTAGGATATCGGATCTCCCTAACGGGTCTCCTAGATCTTGGTACTATTTATATGGCAGAAAAAAGGCTCTCAAAGAGAGTTTTTCGTGCGACCTCTTACCATTCCTACGAATAGGAAGAGGCTCGTTGTCGAGGCGCTAGAATCAATTCCCCTTGCTATTTATAAAATTGCTCCTCCTGCTCCCATCCAGGAGTCCATCCCTATACTGGAAACAACTATGGAGGACACTCCCATGGCTGAGTAGGAGCCCTCCATTCCTTTGCAACCTTTGGCTTCTGGTTCAAAGAGTCATAGAAATAGGCTTGTGCAAGAGCACAAGCCTCGAAGAAAGGCTCTTTTGGCTGAGCAAGCCGCCTTACTGAAGAGAGAAGAGGAGATGACCACTCTTGTATCAGGACCTCCTATCGTGTCCTCCTCCCTCTTCCCTTCTGTGTCTATCCAAACCAACTATGTATCACTTCTGACTTCCATTGCGAGCACACATGTGCCTGGTAAGGTGTAGGTGTTCATCGCTCCTTCGGTGGAGCCGCCTCTACTAACATCAGTTCTAGATGTCTCTCCTTTCTCGAAACCCGTAGATATGATTAACACTTCAGTTGTATCTGTTGTGGTTCTTTCCTCCTCTCCCTCTACCCTTCTTGATTCGTCTGTGGGGAGTTCACCTCCTTCGATGAAGAAAAAGCTAGAGAGTGGTCCCTTCAGTAATGGAGGACGTAATAGGAGCCCACCTTCTCTAAAAGATGGTCCCGCACCAACTTGTTCCATCTTAGTAATAGGATCAGTCTCAACCTCTCCTGAGTTTGTCATCGCTCCCAAATTTCTCGGTCAGCGTAGCGGTGAACCTCGGGTGCAAATCCCTCCGTCCGTCGAGATAAAACATGGCACTCCCGTTAAGTGCATGTTTAACTCAGTGGATGAAGTTCCGACCTTGTCAACAATCTTCGCAAAGTCATTGACCTTGGACCCACAAGAGTTGAGTGATAAAGACCTCACAGGTCCTTCTTCCTTAGCCCTTATTGCGAGAGGGTCAGAAGCTCCTCCCCTTAACATTACTCCATTGCAGGCTCGTCATCCTTCCCCTTACGATGATCTAGAGTGGGAAGCTTACGACGTCTTGGTTGACCAGTGTTAGGGGGAGACCCTCTTCTTGATATTTAGATTAGATGTGTGTGTGTCATGATGTGTTCCCTTGTGATCATGCTATGTGTGTTCGGATGACCCTCGTCACCCTTGTTGGTGCTTGGATACAGGCATGGAATTTCTGTTGTAAACCTTCCTCTATATGTATCACCATTCTTCCATGTTTGTGATTGACTTTCAACAAACTGGGGATGATGCAAAGCGTTGGGATCATTTAGGTCTTCTTCCATGTTGACCCAATTTTTTATTTGTACTTTATCTTTCGTGCATTCTTCCTGATCTGGTTGGGGATTGATGATCTTTCGCCTCGCACCACAATTACCTATTATATATAAATAAAGGCAGATTTGACCCCGCGAAACCAAATCCCCATGTGCCCTTTGTTCATTATCTCTTTTCTTTTTGTTTTCTCTTTATGTCTCTCTCTTCTTTGCTTGACTTGTCCCTTTCATGTGTGACAACGCCACTTCTACATTGCTTGGTCTTTAGAAAATTCATTCATTGCTAATGAATCTTTTCTCAAAGACCCTCCACACACTTCTCTGCTAGAATTGCATTCTTGAATTGAAACCCTAACAAAACATGTTTTCTTCATCATGGGTTCGTAAAGAAAGGACTTGGAAACCTTCCTCCGAAGCAGGAACACCTTTGATCTTCCCCTCGCATGGGGGCATGTTCTTCCTTTCAAATTCCTTGATGAAGTGAACATATTTTAAAAGGATTCCTTGATGACGAATCGATTCGAGAAATAAGGCATTAGATTTTGAACGGTGTGTCCCTTGAGTGGAGCCCTTTCTTTTCGCATTGGGTTCCCAAGGGAGCCCCTTGAAATTCCTTTTACATCTTGGCGTCTAGTTCGGGGGTAACCCGACTAGACCTTTTTCTCGTCTTAGCATCTAGCCCGGGGGCAACCCGACTAGACCTGTTTCTTATCTTTGTGTCTAGCTTGGGGGAAGCCCGACTAGACTTCACTTTTCAAACATCGTGTTCCTTGAGTGGACCCCTCTTCCTTTTGAAGGGTTCTTAAGGGACCCCTTTGACAGTATTCCAACTTGGCGATGGTTTGCGTGATTGTCTGTTCACTGGCCTAAGTGACTGCTTCCTGACGTGTTCTATCTGCGGGTAAACATGTCGTCGTTCCTGACTCTATAGAGTCCCCTTTGCTCGGTCTCCCTCATGTGAGATTTATTGGGGGATACCTTCCTCATAGGCCTGCGGGTCTGTAAGGCACTTTCCTTGGTTTCCTTCATGTGAGAGTTCTTGAAGGATACCCCCCTTGCAAGTCCGTAGGCTTGTGGGGCAATTTCATTCTTCAACTTTATAGTTCTGCGGAGCTATGAAGTCCTTTGCTTGTCCTGCACTTTCTGGTTCGCTAAACCATGCTCTACTTCCTCGACAGTTCAAGTATACTTTTCTAACCGTACTACTTCTTCGATCTACTTTACCGAAGCACTCATCAATATTTGTGCTCGCTAAAGTGGGGGCAAAAGGTATAGGAGCGAATTTGCACCCCTAATGCAAATTCCCCTTTTACACAACTCCACTTTAGAAAACCAAAGGCGAAGGCTTAGTTCCACATAAGCCCGCTTCTCTTCACCCACTTGGCACCTATTTTGAGTGTCGGTGGAGGCGTTTCTATCAAGGATGTCCACGCGACACACTTACATCTCTGGTAGATTTATGCGGCTGGAATTTGTAGAGGCGTTACACTTCCTATTGGAAGTTGAAGTGTCACACCTCCCTTTGGTTGGCCAACTCGAATATGGCTGTTTCTTGACCTCCTTTCTTCATATTCACCTCTCATTCATCCATTTTAGAGGCTCTCGATCATCTTTACACAATCTCTCAGCATTCTAGCACATTCACATCAAGCATCGCAACAACATTTCACACTCCATAGCAACAATCCATCACTCCATCACTTTAATAGAGAAAGCATAGGACAACTCCATTGTAGCAGAGGCTTGAGTTCCTCCCATCTTTCTCCTCCACTAGCCTTGAGCACTTTGGACGAAGGTGGTAAGATCCTCACTCATCTTCTCTATTACTTGGTTCAGTTAGCACGTTACTGTTTTGTAGTGTTTTGTGTACTTTGCTTGTATTTCCTTCTTTATCACATTATTTCTACATCATTGCAAACTTGGCTATCTGTGGAGGTGGAAACACCAAAATCAGGTAGACCCCTAAACAACCCCGCAACATTTTCCCTCTTTTCTGTGTGTAGGTGGAGAGATCTTGGAGCAAGCTGGCGAAAAAGTTATTGTGTGAGATCATCTTCCTCACCCTTGTGGTAATATACTTCCTTTATCACATTCATTTTTATGTTTCATAGTTCATAGTGTTGTTCTGCACCTTTATGAAATCTCAACGAGGCTATTAAGTTTGTTTCTTAGAGGTCAGATCTTGTCTCCCTGGTTTTCTAGCCGTACGAACGCTAACGCGCCACACTGTCATCCTAGAACCATGCTTCTTTCCTCTGATAAAGAGCTATTTGAGATACAAAGTTGACCCTAAAAACCAACTCACCTAGTCTCCTTTCAACTCTCGGGTTTGTAGAGTGATTGAAGGACCTCACAGTCCTCATCATTCTCATCCCTCCTATCCTAACATTCCCTTTAATTGAGGTAAGTTAGGGCAGCCATACTGCTCTTGGCCTTTCGTGACCTAGGGCCTTGCAGTGGTTGGTCCCCCTCTTTTACACATGTGTATCATGACAATTATAAATGAAGAATATTTGGAAAAGAAGATCTACAAAAAATAAGAAATTTGAACATCTGCCTCAATTGAAGGATGAATTATTCATCATTCTGGAAGAAGTGGAGAATTTATTATCTATAGGAATGTAATTTCCACTTTTGGCACTTAGTCAATTTCCAAGCCTTCTAAAGGGCAACTAGTTAGTTAGGGAGAACTCCAACATTCTTTGAGAAGCATTTGATTAGTTTTGCAAAGCAATTGTTCTTGGGTTTGAGTTTAGTCAGTTAGTTGGAGCCCTTTGACGCTTTGAAAATCAATTTTTGACCTTTTGGGTGCTCATTGGAAAGGTGATTAAATGTTTGCACATAATGAATTATTTAATTTAAAAGAAAGTGTTTTTTTTAGAAAAAACAACGAAAAAGCAAAAAAAAATTCTAAAAAGAAAAACTATTTTTCAAAAAAGCAATGAAAAAGAAAAAACACCTTTTCAAAAAAGCAAAAAAAAAGTTTTAGAAAAAAAGCAACAAAAAAAGTTATAAAATGAGGTGTTGGGGGCTCATTTGGACATGCTAAAGAATGATAATGTTATGTTGTTGAAATGGTTGTGATTTTCTTCAATCTTTGAGGATGAAATCCCTCAGATTTTTAGTTTCGGAATCACAAGATATTCCCTAGCTAGAATGAGGTGTGATTTCAACCAGGAGTTACCATTGGAAATTCTTTGAAGTTTTAGTTTTGATTTTTCAGTCACTATTTTGATGATGGGATAAGTCACTCATAGCTCTATTTGGAAACATGGTTATAGCTTCCACTCATTGTGGATGCATGTGGCAGCCATTTGGTAAAGTGTTTTGAGTATATATATCACTATCTAGATTTTAACAACAAAGTTTTAGACTTCTTTTAGACTTGCACTAGCCATTTTTTTCAAATCTTCGAGCTTGCATTCATTGTGGGTGCATGTGGGAGTGATTTGAGGAAGTTTTTAAAGTTTATATCTTGTTGTCCAAACTGTAGCAATAGGGTTTCATACCACTTTTGAACTTGTATAACAATCTATTTGCTAATATTTGAGATATGTTTGTTAATTCCATGATGGGTGGTTAGTTCTTTGATGTTGTGATACATGTGGGGATGTTCTATCAATTTATTTCATTACCATTTTTCTAAAAATAGATACATATCTTGAATTTAGAAGTTTTGAAATGAGCTAACATTGTAACATTGAGTGGTAGTACCACCAATGAGCTACTCTTGGTATTTCGTTTACTCACCCCACTAAATAAGTGGCTTATTGGTTCTCACTCACTACTGAAAATAAAATGAGTTACTCTAGTTTATTTTATTCACTCACTGTTGAAAAGTGGGAGAGTTGCTCTTTCTTGTTGTATTTTCTCTATTGAAAAGTGGAAGAGCTTGCTTGCATTTTTACTATCGTATAATCTCCCCCATTGAAAAGTGGAAGTGTTGGCTAACCCATTGAATAAATGGGTATTATTTTCAACTTCTTATTTTCAAAATAATTTGTAATACCATACATTGTATGCTCTCACCTTGCCCACATTAGGAACTTGGTGATCAGAAAGTGGAAAGGAAGTGCTTGGCATTTGATTTTATTTTGAGCTGACAAGTTTTTTTTATTTTTTTCAAGGGTGATTATTACAACTAGGATAATCACCTTCTAAGATGTAATTTTTTTATGATTCATTCAATAAATTCATCGATAAAGCCAAATATTTTGAGACACCAATAAAAAGATGTGGGACTTGAAGTTATCACTTGTATTAGTGAAATTACTAGAATAACAACTCCCAAAGTTTCGTACAATGATCACATTTTGAGGGAGATATTTTGGTTGATTGTGGAAAGTTTCCAAGGTTTGGATGACATTAGAAGTCCTTTTTCTAAGAGGATAACAATCTTAGAAACCATTTCAAAAATAAGATCATGTGATATGATGCTATATTTTGATTGTGAATATATATACATACATACATACATACATATATATACGTACATACATATATATACATATATGCATATATGTTACATATATATACATATATGCATATATGTTACATAGATATACATATATATACATATATGCACACACACATACTACAAGCATCAGGTAGCCCCCTATAAATTACAATGTGCCTAGTAAATTTTTTTCATGTGATTGGTGGTGTTGGTGTGGCACACCCTCTGATACCATGGGGATGAGGAGATTGGAACTCATTACCTCTTTCCTACAATGGGATGCTTTAACCACTTGAGCTAAGGCCACACACTTGATTGTGAAGATGCTATTCTTAAAAATATTTCACTATTTGTTTATTCTGTGAGAAAGTATCATGTAGAAAATGTTATAACTTCTTTAAAAACATTATGTCTTTGATCCTAAATGAAAGTGATGATATCTCCCAACCACTTATAAATTTTTTTGGCCAATGTGAATAAGGATAAGCAAGAAGTTTCACTAGCAACATGTGTTGGCTAAAAATGTTGTTAAATAATGTGAAGAAAATTTCAAGTCATATTTGACAATCGAGAGATTAAATTCTAGCGATCCACATATTAAAGGCACTCATAATATGAGCATAAACAAACTCAAGAGAGAGAATATTTATTTCACATGCAAGGAATCATGGACACCAAGCCACAAATGTTGGAGCAACAAAGAATATTTTTTATCAAGGTGTTAGGAAAATGTGTCTCAACCTTGCAAATACATAAGGTATTGTTGATACGTTAGTGCGAGGGGGTGCATGGGGGTTACCTCCCTTGTGGGGGTCCAGGGGGCTCATCCCCCCCGACAGGGGGTCTGGGGACCGAGGGTCACACACCCTAGTGGGGATTTGGGGACAACGCCCTAAAAGCCACATTTTATGTATATTTTATTATTGTAAATATGGACTATTCATCATTAGGTCGTAGATCTGATGATCAATATTTAGTTGGCTTGAATTTCCCTAGAAGGCAACCCTATTTTATGAGGGCATTGTATTACGACTATGCATTGTGATGTATTCTAAGAGTCTGATATTGGTCATGTTGCCTTTGGATCTCTAGTTGGTGATACTCCTGTGAGAAACTTGCTCTACAAGTATATTGTAATCTTTGTGATTTCTGAATAATATATTGGGTGGCTTTTGGAGTGTGGGGTTTTTCTCCTGAAAGGGTTTTCCCCATGTAAATCACTGTGTTGTGGTATGCATGATATTTATGTTTAAGTTTTTTTAACTGAAAAGATCTGTAAAGTTTTGCATTATTCTCTTCTCAAGATTAGTATAGGAAGTTGTTCCACTACCTTAGCTTCCTTACAAGTGGCATCAAAGCCTGATCACGTTTGGTTTCGGTTGTGGGTTGTTGGATTTTTTGAACTAATCTAGATTTGAGTGGGAGCTTGTGCAAAAGATACTTTGTGATCTTGTTGTAGGAATTTTCAGATGACAAGTTCATCAGTGAGAATAGAGGTGGATAAATTTTCTAGAAATAATTTTGAAATGTGGAAGCTGAAGATGGAGGATCTGTTGATAGATTGAGATCTGTGGGATTTTTTTGATGAGAATGTTTCAAGTCCTATAAATCCTACTTAGGTTGCTCAATTTTATGTTATGGATCGTAAAGCCAAGGGTCTAATTAGATTGTGCTTGGAAAAATCCATTTTAATCAATGTACATGAAGAGACCTCTAGACAAAAACTATGGAAGAAACTTGGTGAGATGTATCAAGCCAAATCTTTAGTGAACAAGATTTTCTTGAGGAAGAAACTATATTCCTTGAGAATGGAAGAGGGTGGGTGAATTACAGACCACTTGGAACCATTCAATATGTTGGTGGCTTAGTTGGCATTAGTTGGTGTCAAAATGGATGAGGAGGAGAAATGCCAAATCTTTCTTTATTCTTTGCCTGATTTGTGGGATTCTCTTATTATGGATATTCAGAGTACTATTATATTCAAGATTGAATATGTGGTGGGTTCTTTTATTTTTGAAGAGATGAGGAGGAAGGTATCCATCAGTGCCAAGAAAGCCCTAAATTTTCATGGAAGACCTAAGGAAAAAGGAAAGAAGAATGAGAAGTATGATAAATCCAAGTCCAAGGGGAGATCCAAATCTTGTGGAAAGTCCAAGGTTACTTGTTGGAACTACGGTAAGCCTGGACATATTCATAAGGACTGCAAAGAAGAAAAGAAGAAGAAAAAGAAGAGGTTTGATCCTGATTCTGAGTTCGAGAAGGAAGATGGTGATGCATTCATTGCAACTTTGTCAACTCGTGTAGATAATGATGCATGGTTAATTGAATCAGGTGCATCTTTCCAATGACCTTTAATAGAGATTGGTTTTTTGAATATGAAGAATTTGATGGAGGTAAGGTGTACTTGGGTGATGATTCTTATTTAAACATTGTTGGCCATTGAAAAGTTAAAATCAAGTTTCTTGATGGTAAAAAAAAGGATATATGGTGTCTTTCATATCCCGTTTAGCATAAAATTTGTTATCTATGAGTAAACTAATAGATGCAGATGTGCAAGCAGTATTTTTTGATGTAGGATGCAAGATGGTTAGAGGTGCTATGGTAATTACTAGAGGTTCCAGATATGGAACATTATATAAGCTTGATGCATGCATTGTTGAGTGCAATAGTACTTTTCTGAAAAGAAAGTATGTGGAAGAAGTGAGGGTTTCACCTCCAACAGATGGTCATGGATTTTGGGTACCCAAGGGTGCTCTTTCTTTTGAATCAAAGTTATCTATAGAGAAAACTATTTTATGGCACCAAAGACTTGGCCACATTAGAGAAAAGGGTCTAAGGACCTTAAAAAATAAAAACCTTGTTGAAGGTTTGTTTGATTGTAATTTTGAATTTGATTTTTGTGAGCATTGCATTTACGGAAAACAAATCTGCATTCAATTTTATTCGAATTCTCATAAATCTTGTGGTGTATTGGATCCTATTCTTGTATGTTTGGTCTTGTAGATGTTCCTTCAATTGAAAAATCCACATATTATGTTTCATTTATTGATGATTATAGTAGAAGGACATGGGTATATTTTCTAAAGAGTAAATATGAAGTTTTCAGACGATTTAAAGAATTTAAAGAAATGGTTGAGTTGTAGACTAGAATTTTTTTTTTTTTGAGAAATGATAATGGTGGTGAATTTTTCTCTAATGATTTTGATAAATTGTGTAAATATTTTGATATTCATAGACAAAAGAAAACTCCATATTCTCCACAACAGAATGGAGTTGCAAAAAGAATGAACATGACATTGATGGAGAAGGCTAGGAGTATGTTGGGTGATGTTGCTTTAGAACAACTTTTTTGGGTTGAAGTTATTTCCACTGCTTGTTACTTGATAAATAGGTCTCCTACATCATCTCTTATTAATAAGATGCCTATAGAGGCATGGTCGAGTCACAAGCCTTCATTAAGACATCTTAGAGTTTTTGGTTGCGAAGCATATGCACATGTGCCAAAGGAGAGGCAAACAAAGTTGGAGAACAAGGCTATGAAATGCATCTTCATTGGATACAGTTATGGTGTGAAAGGATACAAGCTTTGGGATCTTGCTACACAAAAGGTAGTACACAATAGAAGTGTTTTTTTAGAGAAACTAAGCCTTCTTTTGTTACATTGTGCAACCAAAACAAAGTAAAAAAGAAGATCTGATTGAATCCTTCTATACATGATAAAGTTGAATCAAGGCCCATGGATAGATAAAAAGTTGAGGAGAGCTCATCTAACTCATAATCTTCATAAGAGGAGAAAGAACCTCCAACTCAGCTTGTTCGTAGGTCTACAAGGCATAAACAACCACCTGAAAGGTATTCACTTGATGATTGGAGATATATTTTTTATTTGAATACTAACATGGATGAATCTAGATTGGTAGAAGAGGCTTTAGGTATGAATGATGCAGAATCCTGGAAGATTACAATGGATGAAGAAATTACAACTTTGAAAAATAAAGATACATGGGATTTTGTACCATTGTCTGAAGGGTGAAAACCTATTGGTTGTTGTGATCCTAATAAAATGCTACTTCTAAATGTGAGATGTTAAATAAGAAACTAATAATGCAAATGGGAAGAAGCAACAAGATAATAGGGCACCTCAATGATTAGCCTAAGAAAATGAACAATATGAAAGTAAGATAAACAAATAGATTGTTGTTATACCTTCATGTTGTTGTCTCCTTCCTTGGTTGGCCCTTTGATGCTTCAAGAATTGTGTGCTCTTTGGATGACAATGGATTTGAAGTGGATGCAAGATGCAAGATGATGCTAAGTGCTTATGATAGATGATAGTTTGAATGACAAATTTGCAAGAGTTTTGTTGCAAAAGACTTGATCCCTTAAATGAGGGAATTGAAGGGGTATTTATAGGCTAAATTGAATTCTCTAGAGAATTCAACGGTTGGGATTGATCCAACAAAGATCAAGATGAAGGGCTATGGTGAGTTGAGGACTCACAAGCCCTCACATCTTGACATATGGAAGATGAGATGTCTTAGGGTGGAGTGATGTGGAAATGAAGTGGAAGAGAAGGACAAGAGGTGGAAGGGAAGTACATGAGGTGGATGAAGGACAAGTACCTTCGAGGTACCTTAGGGGATGAGAAGATTTCCTCAAAAAGGAACTTCTTGTCCCCAAATGAGGATGAAAGAGACTTTTGAAGAATTTTAGAATTCCTCAAAAATCTCCATGGGAAAAGGGGAAATGTGTGGGAAGAATAAATGTAAATTAAAAATTTACATTTAATGGAGGATTCATTGGATAAAATGAAGTCTCCAAAAAGTTGGAGATTTGTCACATGTGGATGATGTGACAAGTCCAAGGTTTTAGAAGCCCTTGGCACATGTGAAGTGACAAGTCAAGGCTTTTAGAATCTTGCATGGGGGATGGGGAAGACCTTGGAAAGATAAAAGTGAATTAAAAATTCACATGGGGAAGAGAGGAACCTTGGGCAAATAAATGTGAATTAAAAATTCACATGGGGAAGAGGGTTTAGGCTAAAAATGATAAGTGGGAAGGTTGACCAGAAAAGGTAAGCCAAATGTGGCTAATGATTCTGATTAAGATTGTGCAAACACATGATTAAGGTAATTAATGAGAGGTTAGAGGCAAGTGGGAGATTATGGAGGATGTGACACTTAATCAAGATTAAGTGGTGCACATCCTAATCATAGATTAATTAATTTAATCTGGATTAAAAGGGGGTTATGGAGAATGTGACAAGGAGAGAGAAAAAGATGAATTAAAAATTAATTTTAATCCAAATGGGTTAAATGACCAAATTAAATAATTTTTCATGTTTATTTAATTTATTTAATTACATACTTTAGGAACCTTAGGCAGAAAATGAAATAATGATTACATAAATTATTTAATCACTATTAATAAAATAGATGAATAGAGTAGAGGATTTTGATCATATGGAAGTGATCAAATTTGGATGTCTACATTTTTCCCCTCTTCGAAGTACCATTAGAATAACTGTGCTTTGAAGAAAATAAAGTGCAGATGACTCTATAGAGGAATTAACCAAAGGATGATGCCCCAGCGTGGGGAGGAGGATCTGAAGATGCCCCAATCCTGGAAGGGGTTGACTATGGCAGGGTATGCCCCCTCGAGAGGGCGACGAGGGAAAAAAGAGGGGTCCCAGGTGACCTCTCGATAGGAAGAAACAGATGGTATGGTTGGAAAGAGGGCAAAAAATTAGGTAAGTGATGAAAGAGGAAGAGATGGGGGAAAGGATGAGAGATGAGAGGGGATATGAAAATGACAATGTAAAGTGATGAAACAAAAAAAAATGATGATAAGTGATGGGAGATAAAGGTGAGCACAAATGGATGCAAGGAAAAATGTGATGTTGCCCCAGTCCAGGTACAAGCCAGGTTGGGCAGATGGTTGATGGAGTGTTGTTGATGAGGACATGATACATCCCAAAACAACACAAGGATAGGGAAGGATACATCTTGATGAGGATGAGGATGAGTGTTGTTGACGAGGGAATGATACATCCCAAAAAAACACAAGGATAGGGAAGGATACATCCCACTGATGATGAGGATGAGGATGAGTGTTGTTGACGAGGGAATGATACATCCCAGAACAACACAAGGATAGGGAAGGATACATCCTGATGAGAGTGTTGTTGATGAGGGAAAGATACATCCCAAAACAACACAAGGAAGGATACATCCTAGAGATGATAATGATGATGATGATGAGGATGATTGGATCAAGGCTTGTAACAAGGCTAAAACCAAGAGTTTGATTAGATTATTTGAATGGATGAGGATGGGGGAGATATGCAAGATGATGGAATGGAAATTGAAATGCAATCCTAATGCAATTTGCCATCCTTAGAGCACTGATTTTTGCTATAGCATAAGACACCGGGCATCAGGGTATGTAAACCAAGACGAATTAGTGTCTAATGCATAAAACAAGCACAACAAACAAGAAGGCTATCCCAACACCCCAAAGTCGCGATGACTTTGGTTGAGCTAGGTATTGGAATAACCACAAGCACAAAAGGATGCCCTAGCATAACACAAGACCTCAGGGATGTTGGTGGGTACTACGTGGGACAACCAAGAAGACAAAAACAAAGAAATGAGCAAGATATGCCCTTGCGTTTACTAGTCAAAGCACACCATGATATGATGGATCAAGGCGACCATGATAAGTGATGATAGGGAGCTCAAATGATAAACAAAAGCCAAAAGCATCAAAATATCACAATCAATTTCAAATGTCCTTTGCCATAGGATCAAGATGATGGATGGGGTTGATGAGGTATGTTAGGAAGGATACATCCTGTTGAGACCGATGATGGATAGTAAATTAAAAGATCAATATGACGTAGGATACCAGAAACCGATTGGATCGTGTGATATAGATGACCGTTGTTTGATAAGCACTAGCTCGGATAGGGACATACTTGACAATACAACAAGATGACATGACACAAAACTGAAACTAAAGACCTAGGGGCTCGAGGGTTGATCAAAGATCAACCTTGCCTACATGAAAGCGCAAAGCCCTCGTAGTTTAGGAAAAGACCATGGTAAAAGCGGAAAGAGGATGATGGAGACCAATGATGGATGACAAAGACTAGATGGACAAATTCCTAGGGGGCGGATCAAATGATGGACCTTGCCTACGTGAAAGCACAAGGGCAATGTAGTTCGATACAAGGCCAAAGACAGATGATGGAAGAGGACAAGAAAGACACAAGATAGAGCCCCAAGGGCAGATCAAATGACCGACCTTGCCTACGTGAAAGCGCAGGGGCAATGTAGTTCAACAAGAGACAGACGATAGACAATGGATAAGGGATGATGAGATGACCAAGATAAATGGATAAAATGATGGAGTGGATATGATGAGCCAAGATAGGTCGTGCGGATGGGATGATCAATATGTGGGATGTGGGTTATGCGAAGCTCAGAGATGGGATAGTGATCTAGATGATTAGAAGATGAATTGGGAGGATGAGAGGATGTATAGATGAATGATGAAGAGTGATAAGATATCAGAAAGATGTAGGAAATATATAAGAGTGATGATAGTGAGATAACATGGCATTGGATTGTATGAGGGTAGCCTATAGCTAGATACCAATGATAAGGAATAATAGAGGGAAATGGATGGATGGATAAGAAGATGTTCGGATAGGTGGATAGATGATGGATGAAGATTGGAAAGATGTGAGAAAGAGATAGGAGTGACGATAGTGAGATAGAATGGCATTGGATTTCATGGGGGTAGCCTATAGCTAGATACCAATGACAAGGGATAATGGACAAAAATGGATGGATGGATAAGAAGATGCGAGGATAGGTGGATAGATGGATAGATGAGAAATAGATAGGAATGATGATAGTGATATATCAGGTCATTGGATTGCATGAGGGTAGCCTATAGCTAGAGACCAATGACAAGGGACTATGAGATGGAAGGAAAATGGATGGATTGGTAAAGATGGGGAGATAGAAATATTCTAGGATATATGGATAGAAGGATAAGGATTCAGAAAGATGACATGGATTACTGGGTAGATAAACGGATGAGGAGATAAGGATGAAAATATGGAAAAGGATTTGTGGATGGGTAGATAGGAAGATAAGGATAGGGAGATGGATTGGATGTTTAGATAGATGAATGGGGAGATAAGGATGAAAGGATGAAAAGGACTATGGGATGAGAGGATGGGGAGATGGAGAAGATTACCTGGCGGAATGGATGGATGATGTCTCCAAGGACCCAATTGCAAATAAGGAGATGCCCCCACTCTATGTGTGTCATGCATGACGAGGCAAGAGGGATAGCAAGATGGGTGGATAAGGGAGTGAGATGGGCAATGGAAGATAGATAGAGGTGGATAAGGAATATGATAGTGTATGGATGAGAATATATGCCAAGAGGTGTCCAAAGCATGTATATAGGTTTGCCCCTACATTTATCAAGATCACAAGGAAGAGGGAGGAAGTGGGATAGGATGGATAGGATGCAGAAGATAGGCAGATGTAGGAGATGGAGGAAAGGAATGTGTAAGTGGATGTTGCCCCCAATCGTGGAAGGAGACTAGATGGGGAATTTACGCATGATGCCTGTTTTCTAGGTTCTCATCATGGTACTTATCCAAGGCGCTTGTTTGCCAAGTTTTCACCATTGGACGAATAATTTTCTCTTTACTATTTTTTTTTTTGTTTTTGTATTGTTCTGATTTTTTCTTCTTCTTTCTTTTTTTTGATTTTTTTTGCTGATTTTTTGGACTAGGATGTGGACGAAGATGGATAAAGATAGGGATATGGATATGCGGATTTTTAGAGGACAATTGATAAGGATAGGGATGAAGGACTCACACATCAAGTTCCATATGAGGTAATAAGAGCCCATGTTTGAAGTGACTATTCGGATGTTGGTACAACCTTATTAGACTGGATGGTTTATGCAAGATGATGGATTAAAGGAATTTGATGGGGGAGATAGAGAGGATAGTGGGGGGGATGTTGGAAAGTGTATGGATGGAATGATGAAGTGGATTGGTGATGGGGGAAGGTGTTCAAGACCAACATGGGCACATGTGATGGTGGATGCGAAAAGATAGGTGGATGAATGGATGGAGAGTGTGATGACAATGGAGGCATTGGGATAGTGAATTTTGGGATGTAGGGACCCAAAACAGATTTAGGAGATGGAGGAGGTGAATGATTTTGTGTGGAAATAACAACTTTGGATGTCGTTATGGACTTTGCAAGTGAAGGTATGGCACCTTTTTTCTTTGGGATCCACATGGTTTTTATTTTTGCTTCGGTGGGCCTTTGTGGCCTTTTGGATTGATTTGGATTTTGGACTCAATTTTTCTGTTCTTCGACATGTCTGTGGAAGGGGACATGAGGAGCTTTAGATTCATGTGGATGTTTGGATTTATGTACTGTTGCTTTGGTATCCAAAGTTCTTTTAGTAGCAAGGGGATAGATGGGAGGAGATGGATGATGGGGAGCAATGGAGGTAGGCATTTGATGAGAAAGTGTGGATGGATAATGTGTAGGTATGTGCCTTTGTTGATCCTGATTAGGAGTTATGAAGGTAGGATTTTTATGCTGTGTACGAGGGAGAGGGGGTGGATGAATAGGATAAGATGGAGGGGGTGATTTTGGGATATAAGGACCCAAAATAGACTGTGTATATGGAGGATGTGTGGGGCTTGATGGAGGGATATAAGAAACCATAGTAGATGAAGGATGAGCAATGATGGATGGAGGGATATAAGGACCCAAAATGGATTGAGAGGATGAGGGAGGAAGATGGATGGTTGTTTTTAGGTAGTATGATGGAGGAGGGGGGATGGCGGCATATGTCTTGGTAGAACGATGGGAAGTACCTCTTGTGCCTTTAGAAGAGGATCGTTTAGGATGTACGAAGGTTGTACCAACATCTTTAGAGTGCAAGTTTTGGGAGATATATCCAAGACCATGTGTGCCTGGATGTTCTTTGACTTGGATGGGTTCTAAAATACCTTGCTCATGAAGGCCTAAACTTTTTCCTTGATAGTTCATATTTTGTAGCATGTGATTTATGGTAGGATGCTTATTCTCTTGGAAGCATGATGTGAGCACATTAGTAGGTGGAAGAGGAAAGGTGGTGCCTATACTTTTTTTTGCTTATGTAAGAAGGCCACCACGGATAAGTGTAATGAAACCAAGGTGGTACAAAAGTGGCGTTGGGATTGGCGATGAAGGATCATACGATGGAGATGAGGGGATAGCCGCATCAAGAGGAATGAGTGATAAGGGATCATGAGAGGAATTGGGGAGTACAATGGGATCTAGATGTATGGTAGTGGATGATAAGGGCTCATGAGATGGAGTGATTGGATCTTGAAGGCAAATGGGATCATGGGATGGAGTGGAGGAGATAGTGTGATCTTGAGATGGGGTGGATGGAAGGATAGGATCATGACTTGGTTGAGGATATGGATCATGAGATGAAATGGATGGAGGACTATGTTCTTGAGATGGAGTAGATGGGATGGAGTGATCTTGATTTGGAGGAGGGGATATGCTTGTATGCTTTGGATCAAGTGCTTGGCATGACTCATCTTGTGTGGGATGTATGATGATGGAAGAGTGTTGGAGGGACTCCTCAATTGGGGGAGAGAGGAGGATGGAGGATTCATGAAGGTCATTGGATTGAAGTTTGTGAATATTAGGACTAGGAGGAGGGGATTGGATGTCTTCAATGGATTCGGTGGATCTAGTAGTAGAATACGGGGATTCAATGGATTCGATGGGTTTGACTGGCTCAATTGTTTGGATGGAGGAGGGCCTCATCACTAGTGACAGTACATGATAGAGTGGGAGTGTATGGTGGCCCTTCTTGCATGAGTCCTTGGGAGACATTTGGAAGAAATGTAGGATTAGGTAGAGTGATGGGAATGGATGGAGGACAAGGAGGAGATGTGGGATTAGGGTTAGATGTAGGGATGGGAATGGATGTAGGACTAGGAGGAGATGGAGGATTGGGATTAGATGTGGGTAGGGGATTGGATGTAGGACTAGGAGGAGATGGAGGATTGGGATTAGATGTGGGTATGGGATTGGATGGAGGACTAGGAGGAGATGGAGGATTAGGATTAGATGTTGGTATGGGATTGGATGGAGGACTAGGAGGAGATGGAGGATTAGGATTAGATGTGGGTAGGGGATTGGATGTAGGACTAGGAGTGGTTGGAGGATTAGGATTAGATGAAGGGATGGGATTGTATGTAGGACTAGGATGAGATGGAGGATTAGGATTAGATGAAGGGATGGAAATGGATGGAGGATTAGGATTAGATGAAGGGATGGAATTGGATGTAGGACTAGGAGGAGATGGAGGATTAGGATTAGATGAAGGGATGGAAATGGATGGAGGATTAGGATTAGATGAAGGGATGGGATTGGATGTAGGACTAGGAGGAGATGGAGGATTAGGATTAGATGAAGGAATGAAATGGATGTAGGACTAGGAGGAGATGGAGGATTAGGATTAGATGAAGGGATGGAAATGGATGGAGGATTAGGATTAGATGAAGGGATGGGATTGGATGTAGGACTAGGAGGAGATGGAGGATTAGGATTAGATGAAGGAATGGAAATGGATGTAGGACTAGGAGGAGATGGAGGATTAGGATTAGATGAAGGGATGGGACTAGATGGAGTACTAGGAGTAGGAGATGTAGGATTATGATTAGATGGAGGATTAGGATTAGATGAAGGAATGGAAATGGATGTAGGACTAGGAGGAGATGGAGGATTAGGATTAGATGAAGGGATGGGACTAGATGGAGTATTAGGAGTGGTTGGAGGAGATGTAGGATTATGATTAGATGGAGGATTAAGATATAATGCTGTGAAAGGGAGAGTGATGTAGGAAGATGTGGATGTTGGATTAGATTGGGATGGGGAGTGATAGTAGGAAGATGTAGATGAAGGATTAGAATGGGGAGATGTGGAATTAATGTAAGGGTATGGGGATGGGGGATTGTGATAGGAAGGTGTGGATGTTGGATTAGAATAGGAAGATTGAGGTGGTGAACCATTGTAGGAGGACATGTATGGTGGGTTGGCGTAGGAGGATATGGATGGTAGATTAGGATGAGAGGATTGATATGGTGGATTAGGATAGGAGGAATATTGGGATGGGGGGTTGTGATAGGAATGTGTGAGTGTGGGATTAAGGTAGAGGTATTGGGATTGTTGGTAATGATGAGGATAAGAGGAAGTGGATGTTGGATAGGATAGAGGTTGAAAGGGAGGACATGATGAATATGTCGATGGTGAGGATGTTGGATATCCCTTGTCAAGGGTAGCATTAGATGTGGATGAAGGCATGGTGGGATAGTTTGAAGAAGTAGTGGGATTTTGGGAGGCGATTGGAAAGATATTACTAGCAATGATAGCATCAAGAGGATCTATATAACAATCTTCATGATCAACAAGATTTTCATTATCGTCATCAACGGAGTTAGGATTCCCCTTGACTACTATTATTGGTCGTGTGAGAGGGGGATAAAGATTCATGATGGATATAGATTAGAAGGAAACAATAGATGATGGATAAATAACTAAGATGGATTGAAAGCTCGTATGGGGATTGGATGAAAGCTTAGATTAGGATTGGATGAAAGCTCAGATTAGGATGATGGGATTAACACTCAGATTAGGACTGAATTGGGGCTTAGATTGGGATGGGATCATAGGATATGATAGGATTGATTTGAAAACATGATCATGGGTTTTAACTAGAGGACGTAAGGTGTTGACAATCAGATTTTTGCCAAATTTGGCAGTTTTCAAAAATTGTCAAATTTTGCCATTTTAAGAAACTTCATAGGCATACGTTTGAGAGTCCAATTTTTTCCAAAAAAAATACCCAATACTAAGATAGGATGAATTGTCAACTAATATTGGAAATATGAGACATGCATTCAAAGTTATTAACAAAACAGTTTGTCAAAAACTGAAAAATTGGAAAAAATAAATGCTAATTTGTGATTTTGAGGGTCAAGATGAAAGTTTGAGGCTCTGAAAACGTGTCGAAGCAGGATCCAATGGACTCAGTAGTCATTGGAAATCCAAATGCCAGCTCCTATTGCAACCACCCGTAAAATTTCAGCTAAAACCCACATCCGAGTCAAAAGTTATGGCCTCTAGAAGTTTTGGCATAAAAATAAAAAAAATCAAAAATAAAGTCTAGATGATTGGGATGGAGGATTTGATGATAGATATGGACTCCAATGATTTTCTAAGAAGCACTTATGCAGTCTGGTCAATAAAATGTTGATTTTCAAAAAATGTTGACTGCTCGGAACGGGTAATCGAATATTCAGATTGGATAGATAGATGGTCAGGAGGGGTGAACGGGGGCTTGGAATGGCCAAATAAACGTTTGGATTGGTCAAATGAGTGTTTAGGATGATCAAATGGTCAAATGGAGGCTTCGGGGATTCAAACAGAGATTTAAAAGGGTCAAACGGGTGAAACTGGCCATTCAGGGGGCGTATTCGCACTTCTGCAGAAAAGGCTAAAACAGAGGGCAAGGTCGCCCCTCTGCAGTGGAAAAGGCTAAAATAGCAAAGGGCAGATTCGCCTCTCTGCAGAAAATGGCTAAAACAAAGGGCAAGGTCGCCCCTCTACAGTGGAAAAGGCTGAAATAGCAAAGGGCAGATTCGCCCCTCTGTAGAAAATGGTTGAAACAGAGGGCAAGGTCGCCCCTCTGCAGTGAAAATTTGAACTTGGTTTGGATAAGGGATTTTGGCAAGGACTTAAAATAGTTTAATGACAGTTTGACTTACCAAAATTTACTAGTTCTTCACAGAAAGACACTTTGAACAAGCACAATCCTATGATTAATGTTTTAACAGTTATGGCCGGCAAAGGTCTTACTCTAAGATGAACAAAGTTTCTAGGGAGTCCTCGATATACGCTCAATACGTGAGGCACAACCGTGAACACCAGTCCGTCACAAGCGTGAGTCGAGAGCCCCAACGATATACTGAAAGGCTCGGACCAACTCTTCACGTTTATCTAGGTATCACCCTAGCTTCGACATTCCGTTAATTATGACGCAACTGGATTGGGGTACAACTTTGGCTCTCCCCCCTTTATATACCCCGCTGGTACGCGTGGTTGGAATCGTCTCTTGGGGTGATGAAATCCCCAAGCAGGTCCTGCTAAGAAGAAGACACTAATCGTTTCCAACTACCCCCTTCAGATCCGCACAACGTGCAAAGGAGGAAGGTGAAAACAAACTAATGCCCCCTTAAGGTAAAATAAATAAAATAGACACAAGAAGCAGCAAATATTTCTTTCCCCTACTTATACTAAGCAAATAGATAAAACAATAAGGAAAGACCTTTAAAAATCAAAATAAAAGGAAGGCCCTACAAGCAAATGTTAGTTGTTTATCTTTTCCCTTTTTGTGATTTTGCAGCAAAAATACGCAAGATACCAGTAAGCAATCTGACTTCACTCATCAACAAACAGGATTAGCGGGTTAGAGCACAAAACAACAAAATAAAGAGACAAAAACGAAGCTAAAATGTCCCTTTTTATCTTCTCGAATGTGTTGTTAAGGGCAGATTCGCCCCTCTGTAGAAAATAGTCAGAAACAATAAAGGGCAAATTCGCCTCTCTGCAGAAAATAGTCAAAACAGCAAAGGGCGGGTTCGCCCCTTTGCAGAAAACGGTCAGAAACAGAGGGCAAGGCCGCCCCTCTGCAGAAAACAGTTAAAAACAACAAAGGGCAGGTTCGCCCCTCTGTAGAAAATGGTCAGAAACAGAGGGCAAGGCCGCCCCTTTGCAGAAAATAGTCAAAAAGGGCAGGTTCGCCCCTCTGCAGAAAACGGTCAGAAACAGAGGGCAAGGTCGCCCCTCTGCAGAAAATAGTCAGAAACAGAGGGCAAGGCCGCCCCTTTGCAGAAAACAGTCAAAAACAGCAAAGGGCAGGTTCGCCCCTCTACAGAAAACGGTCAAAAATAGAGGGCAAGGCTACCCCTCTGCAGAAAACAGTCAAAAACAGCAAAGGGCAGGTTCGCCCTTCTGCAGAAAATGGTCAAAAACAGAGGGTAAGGCCACCCCTCTGCAGAAAACAGTCAAAAACAGTAAAGGGTAGGTTTGCCCCTCTGCAAAAAATGGTCAGAAACAGAGGGCAAGGCCGCCCCTCTGCAAAAAACAGTGAAAAACAACAAAGGGCAGGTTCGCCCCTCTATAAAAAAGGGTCAGAAACAAAGGGCAAGGCCGCCCTTCTGCAGAAAACAGTCAAAAACAGCAAAGGGCAGGTTCACCCCTCTGCATAAAACGGTCAAAAATAGAGGGCAAGGCCGCCCCTCTGCAGAAAACAGTTAAAAACAATGAAGGGCAGATTCGCCCCTCTGCAGAAAACGGTTAGAAATAGAGGGCAAGGCCACCCCTCTGTAGAAAACAATCAAAAATAGCAAAGGGCAGGTTCGCCCCTCTGCAAAAAATGGTCAGAAACAGAGGGCAAGGTCACCCCTCTGTAGCAAACAGTCAGAAACAGAGGGCAAGGTCGCCCCTCTATAGAAAACAATCGGAAACAGAGGGCAAGGTCGCCCTTCTGCGACGTCCGGGAGGGCAAGTTCTCCCCTCTGCGACCTGAATCTGCAAACAAGCTAACAATAGAAAATGTGAAAGAAAGAGACCCCTTTGTGGGTCCCATCGGGCGTGCCAGAAATGTGATCTTAATAAAATGCTACTTCTAAATGTGAGATGTTAAATAAGAAACTAATAATGCAAATGGGAAGAAGCAACAAGATAATAGGGCACCTCAATGATTAGCCTAAGAAAATGAACAATATGAAAGTAAGATAAACAAATAGATTGCTGTTATACCTTCATGTTGTTGTCTCCTTCCTTGGTTGGCCCTTTGATGCTTCAAGAATTGTGTGCTCCTTAGATGGCAATGGATTTGAAGTGGATGCAAGATGCAAAATGATGCTAAGTGCTTATGATAGATGATAGTTTGAATGACAAATTTGCAAGAGTTTTGTTGCAAAAGACTTGATCCCTTAAATGAGGGAATTGAAGGGGTATTTATAGGCTAAATTGAATTTTCTAGAGAATTCAACGATTGGGATTGATCCAACAAAGATCAAGATGAAGGGCTATGGTGAGTTGAGGACTCACAAGCCCTCACATCTTGACATGTGGAAGATGAGATGTTTTAGGGTGGAGTGATGTGAAAATGAGGTGGAAGAGAAGGACAAGAGGTGGAAGGGAAGTACATGAGGTGGATGAAGGACAAGTACCTTTGAGGTACCTTGGGGGATGAGAAGATTTCCTCAAAAAGGAACTTCTTGTCCCCAAATGAGGATGAAAGAGACTTTTGAAGAATTTTAGAATTCCTCAAAAATCTCCATGGGAAAAGGGGAAATGTGTGGGAAGAATAAATGTAAATTACAAATTTACATTTAATGGAGGATTCATTGGATAAAATGAGGTCTCCAAAAAGTTGGAGATTTGTCACATGTGGGTGATGTGACAAGTCCAAGGTTCTAGAAGCCCTTGGCACATGTGAAGTGACAAGTCAAGGCTTCTAGAATCTTGCATGGGGGATGGGGAAGACCTTGGAAAGATAAAAGTGAATTAAAAATTCACATGGGGAAGAGAGGAACCTTGGGCAAATAATGTGAATTAAAAATTCACATGGGGAAGAGAGTCTAGCTAAAAATGGTAAGTGGGAAGGTTGACCAGAAAAGGTAAGCCAAATGTGGCTAATGATTCTGATTAAGGTTGTGCAAACACAGGATTAAGGTAATTAATGAGAGATTAGAGGCAAGTGGGAGATTATGGAGGATGTGACACTTAATCAAGATTAAGTGGTGCACATCCTAATCACAGATTAATTAATTTAATCTGGATTAAAAGGGGGTTATGGAGAATGTGACAAGGAGAGAGAAAAAGATGAATTAAAAATTGATTTTAATCCAAATGGGTTAAATGACCAAATTAAATAATTTTTCATGTTTATTTAATTTATTTAATTACATACTTTAGGAACCTTAGGCAGAAAATGAAATAATGATTACATAAATTATTTAATCATTATTAATGAAATAGATGAATAGAGTAGACGATTTTGATCATATGGAAGTAATCAAATTTGGATGTCTACAGTTGCAAATGGTGTTCAAGAAAAAGACTAATTTAGATGGAGGTATTGAAAAGTACAAAGCAAGGTTGGTTGCAAAAGGTTATTCTCAAGTTGAGGGTCTTGATTATGGTGAGATATTTTTTCCAGTTGCAAAAATGACATCCATTAGATTGTTGCTTTCTATTGTTGTTGCTTATTATTTAGAGATTGAAAAAATGGATGTGAAAACTACTTTCCTTCATGGTGACTTGGAGGAGGATGTTTATATGACACAACCAAAACACTATGTGGTGAAAGGTAAAAGTAAATTGGTTTGCAAATTAAAGAAATCTTTGTATGGCTTAAAACAGAGTCCTAGGATGTGGTACCAAAAATTTGATACATATGAGCTGAGTTTGAGATTTGAGCATTCTAAATTAGATCATTGTTTTTATTATAAAACCGATGGTGTTTTTTCTCTTTTATTACATTATATGTTGATGATATGTTATTTATTGGTAGAGGGAAATGTATGATTTCAGAACTTAAATCTCAACTTGCTACTAAATTTGAAATGAAAGATATTAGTGCAGCTAAACACATTCTCGAGATAAAAATTAAAAGAGATAGAGTGAACAAAAAGCTATGGCTTGGCCAAAGTAAGTAGGTCAATTTAATTATACAAAGGTTTGATATGTAGGATTGTAGACCATTATGTGTTCCTCTTTCAGCTGGAACAAAGTTATCTATTTTAGATTGTCCAACATCCCCATCAGAGATGGAAGACATGAGCAGAGTGCCTTACCAGAGTGCAGTTGGAAGTTTTATGTATGCTATGGTTTTTACAAAACCATACATTGCTCAAGTAGTGGGAGTTATTTCCAAATATATGTCTAATCTTGGTAGAGTTCATTGGGATGTAGTTAAAAGAGTCTTCAAATATTTGTGTGCTACCTTAGATTATTCCTTGTGTTATCATAGTAATATGATTGAAGATGAGATTTCCCTTGATATTCATGGTTATGTGGATTCAAACTGTGCAGGTGATGTTGATAGAAGATGACCCGCTAGTGCCTATGTGTTTACTTTATTTGGTGTCCAACAATTAGCTGGATGAGTAAGAGATAGGTTGTGGTTGTTTTGTCCACTATTGAAGCTGAGCATATGGCAGCTACTCATGCTTGTAAAGAAGCCATTTGGCTTAAGAGACCGTGTTCAAATATTGCAATAAAATAATATGCAGTGACAATTTATTGTGACAGTTAGAGTGCAATGGGTGTTGCCACAATAGTGGTTTAAACTTTCTGGGAGATCTTGATTTTAACTGAAATCACATATTTTTAGAAAATATAATGATTTAAGCCTTGAAAAGTTCCATTTAAAGGATTCCAATTGAAGAAGGTTTGATCAAACCACATTAGACCAAGCCCCCCCTTGGACAAAACCCCGCTAGTTTTAAACCATACCTATAACGGAGTCTCCTTTACACCTATCAAAATGTTGATAAAAAACCACTTTTGATTTACCTTTTGGGGGATCAAATAAATTTATTTTTTATTTATTTTTTGTAATTATGCAGCCCTTATTATAAGCTTCCAAAAAAGTATAATTTTAATTTAATTAAATTTGATTATTATATTTATATTTTATTTCTTGTGAATGTAGGTTTCTCACTAAAAATCAAGCTCTTTGTTCTGCACATGTGGAAAAATAGTAGATTATCAAAATAGAATTTTGAAAAATATGTTCAGGCTAGGTATTGATGTCCTTGATCCATTAAAAAAAATGAATTTTGATACATACAAAAAAAGTTATGTTGTATACAATCTGCCTATGTCTGAATTGTAATTGGTTTGACTTCGAAACTTGATTAAGGAAAAATATTTAATAAAAAACTATGAAACCAAATGAATTGGTTGGATATTATAGTTAGAAATCTAAATTCGAAAAAATAAGAATTTTATCCTTCATACAAAAAAAATTATGTTGTATACGGTGAGCATCACTCTTTAAAAATGTTGTTTACTGATAAAAACTAGTTTTCGAAGGAGATGAAAAAGAAAGTGCAATCTGATTCCAAAATATTTGAAAAACATATATTTAGAATCTATAGACAAAACTTCACAAATCACTAGTTTGCATCATCTTCAAATTCCTCATGGTTTAGCCGCTATAGGAGTCCGAAATTGAAGATTTAGTTAAAAAAAAATTAGTTTAGTGTCCAGTTTGCCCAAAAATTGTAAACCAGTATTGTGGGATCACCCCGATATGTCTAACAAAGAACCCAACATTTCATGCCAGGACCAAGCACGTACAGTATCATTTTATTAGAGATATGGTCGAAGATGGCAAGGTGAAGCTGGTTAAGGAGAATTTGATGAATGGTGTTGATTCTTTAACTACGCCTGCGAGTATAAAGAAGTTCAAATAGTGTTCAAAGACTATGGGCCTTTCGACCCATAACAATTGAGAGATGATGTTTATACACCCTCTTGTTTCTTTTTAAGGTGTTTGACAAGTGTGAGATTTGTTGAGAAAATGTGTCTCAACCTTGCAAATACATAAGGTACTATTGATACATTAGCATGGGGGGAGGGGGGGGAGCGTGCAGGGGGGTACCCCCCTTGCGAGGATTTGAGGGGCCGCATGCCCCGATGGGGGTTTGAGGACAATGCCCCCAAAAACCATATTTTATGTATATTTTATTATTGTAAATTTGGACCGTTCATCATTAGGACTTAGATCTGACAATTGATATTTTGTTGGCTTGACTTTCCCTAGAAGAGAACCCTATTTTATGAGGGAAATGTATTATGGCTATGCATTGTGATGTATTTTGAGAGTTTGATAGCAATCATGTTGCGAGTTGGATCTCTGGTTGGTGATACTCCTGTGAGAAGCTTGCTTTGTAAGTATACTGCAATCTTTGTGATTTCTGAATAATATATTGGGCGAATTTTGGAGTGTGGGGTTTTTCTCTTGAAAAGGGTTTTCCCCATGTAAATCATTGTGTTGTGGTATGCATGATATTTATGTATTTTTGTTTAAGTTTTTGTAATTAAAAATATCTGTAAAGTTTTGAATTATTCTCCTCTTAAGATTAGTGTAGGAAGTTGTTCCGCTACCTTAGGTTCCTTACACAAAATCCAAAAAAGAAGGTGATGGATACTCTTATGCCATAAGTATAATAGCTTTTTACTTCTATCAAATATTTATTCTAGTAGAATGATGATGAGTCCAAGGAATAAATTGTGACAGTGGAGCTTGTGGAAGAAGAGAAGACAACATATTTTTTTCTAAAGTTATGATAGAACATAAGTTTTAGAAGGAAGAACATTTAAAAAAAGAAAATATGTTGAAACTCTTATAGACATGTAAAATTGACCTAACATTTATCGCACATCCTAAATGACATTTTCTCATCATCGACATCATTATCACTGAATATCATTGCATTTCACATCAATTGCATCAAAAACCCTAATTTCTTCTATTAATTAAATAATTATACATTATTTAATTAATTCACTTTTTCATCAAATTTGACCAATTAAATAAATTTCATTTATTTAATAAAGTCCTAAAACCCTAATTTTCTCTCTTAATTGAATAATACTACATTATTTAATTAATTCATTTTCCACCATTTTTGACCAATTAACATCAATTATTTAATTATTTCGTTAATTCACTTTATTTCCCTAAGTTAATTAAATTATTACCACTTGATAGTTTAATTAAATCACTTTCCCCTAAATTTGAATAAATAAATAATTCAAAATATCATCAAAAAGGTCAAATCAAATAAATACAACTTTGTTTGCAAAAGTCAAACTTGATTTGCATGTTCAACTCCAAACAGATTAATTAATTAAATCAATTAATTAATTACTCTCACTCACTTTCATGATTGAGCAAATTACGAACCACCAATTGCTCGATCTGATTGCCTGAATGATCCATCTATTTCTTGACAGATCAATCTATTCTTCAATCTCACAATCTATTTCATCAATCCCACTGAACATTCAAGATGATTTCTTCAATCACACTAATTACGTAATCAATTTGCACTGATTATTTCTTCAATCACACTAATTATGTAACTAATTTGCACTAATTTCCTAACAAACCCAAATGAGAAGCCTCTACAACACCCAAAACAACGTTCAATCTCTTAGATCAAATAACATATGAATCATGTATTATGCCAACATGGATGTAAGCCTCTCTAACCAAGAAGATCAAACTCAAAGTAACCATTATCGAATCTAAAAATCAGCCCAATTAAACATCTCCTAACAATCCTCATCAATGAATGATCACATAAACTCAAATGCACAAGGAGATAACCATGCTAAACATCTCTCAAAATGAATCCTCGAGAACTAACTATCCATAGTTCAAGATCCATATCCATGAAAGATAAAGCAATATTTAAACTCATGCTAAACAATACTCAAATGAATCTCCAAAATCAATCATCATGACTCTACTCAATCCCATGAGAAATCAAAGCATGAAATATAACACATTTGAAAGAAATGATGGGCAAATACCTCTCAAATGATAAATCATCGAGTAGACCAAGAGTGGGGAATGAGAAAGCTCCTCTAGATAACCAAGTCATAATGACTCACTCCAAGAACAATCTCCTCTATCGGTCCATCATGAACTCACATCCATATCTAGGTGAAAGCTCCTTAGTCTTCCCGCTAAAACCTCCAAAGAGAAAATGTCTCAAACAAATGTTTCGAAGCATAAGGGAACTCCAACCTCACCTACATCTCCAAGTATCCATGAGAACCTACAACCGATCAATACATTACAAACTCCAAATGCAACATAGAACCATCATGAAGCATTCACACAAATGATCATGTACCCAATACAAAGAGAACTAGCAAGATCAATGTTAAAGCTCCAATTGCAAAATTAGGAACCTATCATGACATCACGATATAACCATCTCCTCCTTGGAGATCACATGCACCAATTCATACATCCTGGCCTCAAGATAACTCATATCATGCCAAAACTCTAAGCTAGCATAAAGAGTAAACCATGACATAATATCAAACACACTCGAAACCAAGAAGCCACATCTTCAATCACATGAAGGTAACCATCAACAATGATGCATCCACATCACTGCCAACAACTCCCATTGAACCATGATACTGAGCTACACATGACATCGTGACTACCATCTCCTCCATGAAGATCATCCAAGTCTACATGCACGACTAAAATGTTAGTAACATATACCAAGTAGAACCAAAATCTTCAAGCCAAGAAGACACATACAACCGCCATAAAACCATCATAAACCAATTCAACACCACCAAGTCATCATTGTCATAAGCTTCCATTGAAAGTGCATACCCAATTAAATGTACCAAGCTATCATGACATCGTGATCAAACTAAATGCTACAAGTCCCATCACCTAACTAATCAAGTACTCTAACCATCTATCCCCTCATCCCAAAGCAACATACTAATGCACAAATGCCCACAAACAAGGTCAACTAACAAAATCTACATCAACACTGAACCAATCTCGTGGATATAAATAGTCCACATCGAGTCATCCCACTGCAAGCAAATGAGTAGCTAATTTACAAGCCTGCATAACTCATGATCAAAACAATGAAGCATGCAAACACATCATCACATTAGTAATCTATAAAATGATATATCAAAGAAGATAATCTTGTAGACATCAAGAATCAAGCACCAAATCAACCACAGATCTGATTCTCCAACCATGTCCACAAATGAGTAACCATAGTTAAGGAATCAAATAAACATCAAGGAGATAAGAACCTCGTAACACCAAACCAAATCACCACCAAATAACCACATACATGATCATGTCGTGCAAATGCATAAATGTACCTACATACCCATAACACCATAACCATAGCCATCGATGTACCTACACTCAACTATCACCCATACAAGACTCCATGTCTCCACTTGTGTCAACCCATGTCCTCAAAACCAAAGACAACATGTGTACCTATCATCATCAAAGTCCAACTCTGAAAAAAACCTGTAAACATGTACCAAGAAGCACCAAATTGATAATCAATCATACCATAATAAATATTGAATATAAAAACATGTTCTCCCTCAAGGTTTTGCCTTTTGACTCGTCTAGATGCTCACACAATAAAACCTCGAATCTCAAGCACTTACAAGTGATCAAACAAGTACCAAAAATTTCCTACACCACAAACTAATAAATAATTTAATTCACTGTGTAGTACGCTATACATGCTCTCCAAAGCCTATTTGAAATCGAAAATATGATTTCGTATACAAAAGTTATGCTCAAAATTGTGCAATCGATAAAATTTGACTTTCAGACCCCAAACATTGATCAAAATAGTAAAATCGTGGAACCAAACTTGTACCACTATGTAGTGCTCAGAACCACCTTTCTAACAAGTATAAGAATTCGAAAAACAAATTCCCTAGGTGAAAGTGATGCTAGTTTGAAAAAAACATCCAATTTGACTATATAGACAACTTTTGGTGGAACCCACCCCAAAATAAAAATCATTTTTTTTTTTGCAAATATTAAAAGTGGAAGATCTTTTTTTCTTTTAATATTTAAATTCAAACTTTAATAAGGAGGAGGGTGGGCCATTTAAAATGGTTTTATTTTAATGTTTTAAAAATTAAAGATTCCCTTTAGAAAGTAAGTATTTGACCATTTCGATCTTTTAAGTAAATCAAAGTTTGACTTCAGATCAAAGACAACAATTTTTATGGGCGGTTAAATAATTAATGTGGGTGCAACAAGTACTGGGCGATGTGACAGTGGCAGGTATGGATCTGCGGACCCTGCCCCCCGCTTTACTTTTTCCTTTTTTAATTTTTTAGACTCTTAAAATTTGCAAGGTCGATATGATAATATATATTTTTTGATTTATTTAATTTGCAGGAATAAAATACTGACGAGTTTAATAATTTTTTAATTTATTTTTCTACTAAAGGGGAAATTTGCAGGTCATGCGACCATATTGGCAAATTTTTTTTTGCATTTTTTTCAACTTGACTAAAATGGGTCAAATTTTATGTCTTTTTCATGTCTCAGGCCTTTGGATCCAATGGTAAGGTTCGTTTTGTCTCAAGAGGTCATCTACAAAACTTCCTTTACAAAACCCTCATATTATAGCATAATCCAAGAAACCCTTTTGACCCAACTTTTCCCACACCCCAAATCTACAAACAACCCACTATAATAGCAAACCCAAAACCTTTATATCTATAATAAAAACACTTGCAACATGTGTTCCATATCTTGTAATGTCTCAAATATATCATGCATAGCCATGACTTCAACTTTGCACAAATCTCTCAAAATAAGGGTTATGACAAAAACCCATCAACCATGAAAGCTTTGATATCACTTTTTAAGAAATAATACATTCAACCCACAATCTTAATCCATTTCTTACACAACCCTATGAGATAAAAACATGCATATAAGTAACCATAATACATAAATCAAATAGATAAGCCACAAGATAACATAAAATATACGTTGGAAAAATCTTCAAGAGGGAGAAACCTAGCCTTCAAAAGCATCCATACTCCATCTTATTATTCCACAATAAAGCAATACAAAAGTTACAATGAATACTTCTGAAGTATCAAGCCTCTCTAATGCATCCTCATGTGTCCAAGCATGAATCCGCACATTCCATGCCATGCTTCACATATGCACTCTTTAGAAAGCCTCAATAATGATAGCCCACTCACTCAACCAATCTTAACCACTAAACATGTGCTTGCTTTTATAGACTCAAGCTCACACAAATACAACCAAGTGGTAAGATAAAACCATGTGCCACAAAATCATGTGAACGCGAAACCACTAACCCCTTATTTAATATTAGGTACGAAGTTTTCACTTTTTAAATCTCTCTAATATTAAATTATTATCACATGTCTCCCACACATTAAATAATAATACAATGTCACAATACAACATAAAATGGTCCCCAAATAATTACCTAGTGATTAACTACACCACCTAAGTGCATCACAACTAAATGATTATTTAATTATATTATAATATATCAAATTATGCAATGGTGTACAACACCATATCCCAATACACACCTCCTAAAATGCACCATAAATAAATATTTATTTTACATAATTGAAATAATTCTTTCTTATGCAAGGTGTACAACACCCTTTTCCTAACACATGATAATAATGAACCCATTAAGATGATAATCCAAGGAGCCGTTGGAATAGGGAAATCCCACCTTATTAATTGTATTAGACATGCAATGCATAATAAGTCGGTTGATAACAAAAACTACTTGTAGCTCCTTGCACTAATAAGCATTGATGCTTGTAACATATGTGCCACTGCGGTCTATGCACCTTGAAGATGCATATTAAAAATATATGGAATTTGAATGGTCAATCGTTAGCTACATTTCATGAAGAGTTGAACCATACTCGATATATTCTCATTAATGAAATGAGTTTTATAAGGCTTGAGTTGTTTGTTGATATCAACAACCACTTGAAACAAGTGTTTTTGTTAGATGACACAAAATTTCTTTTGGGGAGGTCAATTATTTTTGTTGGTGATCTTGCTTAGTTACCTCTTGTGAGGGCATACCATTATATGCACGTATCCTCCATCTTCTTGTCATGCTTCATATTGATTTATCAAGTTATACATAAAAATTAACTAATATTTTATATAATGATATAATTATATACATAGTGTTTCCATTACAATTGATTGTAGACATGACTAATGGTAAAGCATTGTGGATTACCTTCTAGATAGTTGTAATATCGGAGAAAAATTCTCATCAACAATGCCATGACTCAAAACAAGTTAGATTAAGATTTTTTTTAACAAACATTAGCAATGAATCAACGATATATAATGATTGACAAGTCCTCATGGGCTAAACAAATATTTTTGTGACTATTGGGGAGCATGCATATATATAAAAAATATCATGATCTTGCTTCACAATATGAACATGTTAAATTTATTGAACACATTAGTCGGATGCACTGTGTCTACATATGATAGGTATATCGAATCACCTTATGTTGTTGACAATCATTTAGACAATAAGGTGCTATTCTATGTTAGCCAATGTATGCGACACTTACTATTGTAAATAATTTAATTCATTGTCGAGATTATATATCACCTAAATTATCATTGTGTGTGATCATGAAATTTGATAATTACGTAGATATGTCATGGAACACGAATAACTCAAGATTTGTTCATATTAAAATAGAATAGAAGACTTTTAATGTCCACGAGACCAAAATAAGATCTATGGAACAATCCCTCAAACATTGATCACACATAAAGATACTAAGAAATGAAGTTAGAAAGAGCAGTAGATATTGATGATGTAAAAGGGACAGATTTAACATTCATTACTATTTCTTTAAATGCCCAAATCATTATAAATAACACTCATTCCCCCAAATCTATTGATGGAGACATAAATTCCTAGGAAGAGTTGTACAGTCACACATAAAAGCGTAAACAATGGGACCCACCTCAGTACACCATGAAATGCCATGATCAACGGTCCTGATTTCAAGAGCACGTTGAACTGTCCGATTTTGAGAACGTGGCATTTCTGTACCGTGGTTTTGGCGGCGACATGTCTCATAGTCATTTGTCTGATATACTGCTAATTTCTTTCTCTGTGCACCCAACTTCTTCTTCTTCAGTTTTACTATTCTGTCTGCAACCAACGGTTGTGCGTTTTGAACATTTTCAGGTACGTGGTTCAATTCTCCTAAGCAGAACTGTGTTAAATTTTCGTTTTTTCCGACTGAATTTTTGCTTCAACTGTATCCTGAAAAACAAATTCTCACTGGTTGGATACATTTGACGAGTAAGCTGGAAATTCTCTAATTTTTTCAAACCTGTAGAAATTCAGCTTGGGAAAACCAAAATGATGAGGCACAAAGGTAACTTAACTATAAAAAGTCCCTATTAAAATAACTGCATTTTGAATTAAGGGAACATTTTTCTGCAATAATTAGATTTTTTTTTCACCCCTTGGTGAGGATGTGGTGTCCTGTTGAGAAACGGGTCTAAACCTTCGTGGTCTCTGTTGGCGGATATTTTTGTTAAACGTTAGAGTGAATTGTAGGTGTTTAACGGGGATTAAAGTTTGAATTTGGGAGACTGGCCATCAGTTGATGAGATTTTAGCCTTGAAAAGGCTAGGGTTTGACGAGATTAATAGTGGAATACGAGAGTAGAGTAAGATGAGGTCATGTGGTAAAAGCATCTGGGCATGCATAACCAAATTCCGGGTTCAAATACAATGAGACAGGGTACAGTGTTTCAAATTGCTCAAGTTCAACTAAAAAAAATACAGGTGAATTTTTAGATGGTTAAAAAGAAAAAGAAACAAGAACTTGGGTGTTGGAGTAAACCACTTAGTAGCTTTGAGGAAGAGGACTCGCTTGAGGTTTTCAACTGTGAAGTGTTAAGTAAGATCACATTCATTCAGAGACGTAGTGGTTTAGGTATGGGAAGGGGATGCAATTAGAAAGCAAGGTTCGTGAGTAAATAAGTAAGGACATGCCTATATAATACATATGGAAGATGTGGGTACGGGACAAGTTCCTTGTCTCTACAATGGAGTTTCTTGGTGACTAGGAGTGTAAGATCTAGATTTTTGTGTCACAGGGCATCTAGTTCTGTGGTAAATCCTCATTTGTTATATATACTTGGGATTATGGGTTGTAGCTTAGTGGTAGACCACTGTAGTAGCAAATGGAAGGTCCTAGGTTTGACTCCTAGTTGGTTAAGATGGTATTTGAGCCTCGGGTAGTAGAGCTAGGCCAAGCTAGGATCTTTGAGAACCTATATTGTGGCTCAAGGGGGTGTTTGAAAATGGATTACACCTAAACCAAAGATGGACTAGTCACCAAGAGGGCCAGTAGCTCAGTGGTAGAGCACCCTAGCAGCAAATGGGAGGTCCACATCCAATCCAAAGATGGACCGATCACCAAAAGGGGTAGTTGCTTAGTGTTAAAGCACCCTAGCCACAAATGGAAGGACTTGGGTTTAACTCCTAGGTGATCTACAAAAAAGGTTTAACATGGCATTAGAGCAGGGTTTTAGTAGGGCTAGGCCAAGCTAGGATCCTCAAGCACTTGTAGCATGGCTAAAGGGGAGTGTTGGAAAATAAGCCACACCTAAACCAAAGATGAACTAGTCACAAAGAGGGCTGATAGCTCAATGGTAGAGTACCCCAACAGCAAATGGGCGGTCCTAGGTTTGATTCCCAATTGATCCATGAAAATGATTCACAATGGGGAACTTGAAGAGGCTTCATTTGTATTTCTTTTAAATGTAGACAGCATGGTCATATGCCATTTGAATGCCCTAAAACAAATAAGGACAACTTAAGAATTGAGAAAACTATGCATATAGCTGAATTTTAGGAAGAATTCAAACTCAAGACACCAAGATTGTTTGGGATTTGTCAACAGTAGCTAGGGTTTTTAAGTCTCTTCTATGCTTTGATTGCAAGAAAACTAATGTTAGCATAAGAACTTTGGTATGCTTTTTTATTTATCATGAATAAATTGCATAGAAAATATTGTAAAACACTTCTAAATAATTCCTTGATGTGCTTAGATCGAAGGAATGATAATTTTATGCTTACTTTCTATTGTGATTACTATTCAAGCTTCTTTTATCGTCTTATGTGTTGATTGGTGTATTGATTAGAAATTAGTAATTGTTGTAGGCATTGAGTTGCAGTTTTTATTAATTTGGTGTTGTAGCTTTGTATGCAATTTCGGTAATTCAATTATTGGGTCTTGTCTATTTTTTTCAATCCAATTCAATTCTTGTGTTGTACTAATTCATTTTTCTCTTTGAATTTAGCTAAAATGAGTGAGGATGCATTAGCTATCATAGATAATATCCTTTGCGTTGGTCAAAAAGATATAAAATCTCTCATCTATGTGTAGAAATACTTATTAGCCTTGTGCCCAGACTCGAGAAACGAAAGATAGATGATTTCTTTAGTTTGTTTGCAATTGTGCTCAAAACCTAGAGATTTAACTTGTATATATTGTAGAAAGCTAGAGGTCATTTCCTTAAGTTCTAGGGTCTAGTTTAGTTTTTAGTTATAAGGGAACTTCCCCTTCTAATTCAATGAAAGGTGTTACCTTACATGCTGTTCTATTTTGTGTTGTTTAGAAAGGAACATTAAAAGACTAGTAGTTGATCCATCGTGGGGCACAAGAGAAAGAATTCAACCGTCCATTTATAGTAGCAAATGACTATTTGTGGTGCAAATGGTCCTATACTTCAGCCTATTTTGTATTAGATTAAACATGATCAAGAGGAAATTTAGAGAACTTAAGATGATTTGTTTTTTATTTATGGAAAAAGTTTTTCACATTGGAGAACAATTGTTGCAGTTTTAGTTGAAGAAGGAAGAAAAACTTATTTTTTGTAGCTGGTAGACCAGTTTTGCTATGTCTTAATAATCCAAATTGGAATTGAAGAATTTTGGCATTCAAATCTTATAAAAAGGTCAAATTGGATCAAATTCTCAACAAGAAGCTACTTAGCTAAATAATCCTGCACCTCTTCCCTTGCTTTGAGGAGATAATATCAATATGTTGGTTCTTGTAGCATACCACGAACTTTCCTTGTGGATCAAGTTGGTGCCTATAGCACATCATGAACCTCCTTGTGGATCAAGGAAAGGCTTTGCCAAGTTCGTTGGTGCTACAAACAACATCGCGATGAGCATATTTCAGCATTCACAACGGCTTGTGGTATATTGGGGGTTGGACTTGAAGATATCATTGTTTTCTTGTTTGTAGGAATCTTGGTCAAAAGTGCTACATATTATTTCCACCATCTTGCAACCAATTCAATCACAAGTTGGAATATCAAGCATGAAAAATATAACATGCTTTGAGCTAGCCAAGGATGATCATTATTGCAACCTATGAAACTTCCAATAACAAGTCTATTTTTTCTTTCTTGCATGTTCATTGTCGAGTTGTATATATAAAATCCTATCATCAAGCTTTCATCTATGTGTTGTTCATCATTCTCATTGTTGCATCCATAGTTGAAAAACTCGCCAAATTGAAAAACTCACCAAGCCCAAAAAACACATCTTGGCAAAAAACTCGACAACTTAATAAATTGCTTAAATTTCATAAAAAATGCATTTTTTTTGCAAAATTCAATGATAAGATGCATCCAATGAGTCAATAAATGAGTACTTAAAAGAAATAAGTTGAGTGTAGTTGTATTTGATTGATTTGAAAGCAAATTGTGTACAAAGTGGCATCCTTATGTGGAATGTGTTGATACTGATAGTCTGAAACACAATGAAAATAGCAAATTGTTTTTGTAAAACTAAAAGTAAATACTACATTAATATATTTTACAAATTTTCATCTTCCTCTTCCCATGTCTAGTGAAAACTAGGGGAGAGGTAGAACTAGATGATATTATTGATGAAGACTTGTAGGCAAACTTGGAAACTTGGACTTGGAGAGTACCTAGAAAATCAAATGAATTCAATGGGAGTTTGAGGGCAATGCCCCCGATATGGTCGAGGGGTGGTGCCCCTCATGGGGGTCTGGGTTTGGGGGCAGCACCCCTTGTGAGGGTCTGGGGGCAACGCCCCCAACGGGGTTTGGGGGCAGTGGCCTTGATGCGCTCCTTGTCGCGATACAAGGTGAGGTTGAGCCCCCGCCACCAAGCCCAAATTAAGACCTCCAAAACCACACAAACCTTCATGGTGTACATCATTTTGTATTAACAATAAAATCCAAATTAAGACCATCAAAGCCACACAAACCTTCATGGGACACATCATTTTAGCGGCCACAAAAGTCTATTTTTTCGACGGTTGAGTTTTTTTTGAAAAACTCGGCGAGTACTTGCAAGAAAAACCCGCCATGCAGAAAAACTTGCGAGTTTTGTAAAACTTGCCGAATAATTGGTGAGTTTTTCAACTATGGTTCTTATCGACCCTTTGCTAAGTTGTATGTGTAGGTAGAAAATGATATAAGCCTATGCAAAGGAAAGAGAATGGTCTTGAGGAATACATGGTATCGAGAGTCAAATGTTAGCTAAATCAACAACTAGGCTTTTGTTATCAAAATGTTAGTGGAAAGAGCACCAAAATAAGTACCTGATCAAAGTAAATGACAGAGGCAGCAACAATGGATGCTTGAGGAAGTGTCTAAAGTGTGCTTAGGAGGTTATGTTAGCCTTTTAAGTTGTGAAAGTAACACACATAGGTGCCCAAACATGTTTGATCTGTCACTTTAGTGATGAGACTAAGGAAAAGGTGTGCTTGGATAAGGCATGACTAATTTCAAGTGACAAATAGGTTGAAAATAAGTGCTTAAGTTAGGGAAGAGGAAGTTTTAAGTGACATTGATCACCAAATGAGGCATCTTCATATCCTTCAAGTGGCAATGCTAAAGTAAGGAGGCACCTAGTAGGTAAAAGTTAGATTTTGAATGACAAACACAATTGATTTAAGAGCCCAGGAGCTTCTTAAGTGATGGACAAGACAAATTTGCATTCCTAGAGGAGTGCTAAGTGATGGCAAATATGATATAAGGGCATGCCAAGGGTATTAATTAACTCTGTTAAGTGACAAAGGTAACCGATATGAGTACTTGAGTGCTATTTACAGTAGAAAATAGTCAAAAAGTGTAATAAACACCCCAAGTTTTTTTTTTTAAAATTTCCAATTGAAAATAAGTTACAATGCAATGTCCTTATCACTTTTTGATCACCCAATTCCCGAGATGGGCAAGGTGAGAGCATAGAGTGTATAGGACCACACAACTATCTAGAATGCAACAACTTAAGAAGGAAACACATTAGGTGACAAACCAACCACTCTCACTTCTTTAGTGGAGTGTGATATGCAAGAACTGAAAAGAAAGCGTACTTCCGCGATTATTCAGTGGAGTATGTAGTTACAATAAGCATAGGCAGTTCCACTTATTTAGTGGTGAGTGCAATTACAAATCCTCCACTTATTCAATGGGATGAGCAAACAATACTTCCACTTATTCAGTGGGGTGTGCAAAAATAATACTTCCACTTGTTCAGTGGGGTGAGCAAATACATTAAAGTAAATGAGAGACCACTGGCGGTACTACCATCCAGAGCATTACAAAGTTATATCAAATGCATTATAGAATAGCAAATGATTGATAATACTGCTGCAATAAATTGATTAAATATTATGATTTTATAATTAAACTGCTGTAACATTACAAAATAGCCCAAAAGAAGCATTATAGACACAGGATATCAATCTCACCAAAGCCAATACATAATCAACTGAAAAATACCTCTTATAAGGGATGAAAAATGCTAATTGCATGTCTGATATACTTTGAAATTTTGATAATACTGTCAACCCAATTTTGATGCATTGAAAACACATTGAAATTCACTTTGTATGCTGATGCACAATACCCAAAATAAAGAAAAAACACTCCAAACTGAAACAATACCCATAGAGCACTCCAAATCACTCCAAACCACACCCAAACATACTGGTAAATAATATTAAATCAAGCTGATAACATTCTCAGTCATGCACAGGTCTGTAACAAGGTGTTTGGCTGCTGGTACAGCAAGTACAACAGATATATAATCACAAAAAACCTTATGCAAACCTCAAAATTCCACTCCCAAAAGGGTGCAACTGATCTCCAGAGGCCTAGGTGCCACCAATCTGCCCGAGAGACACCCCCCAAGGGCAGCGCTTCACTTTCCGAATTCACACACCCTCCTCTTTAGCTTGGTATGGCACAATCAAGTGTACAGGCCTTTCATTGTTCTGCATAAAGTTAAACACCTTTTATAGCTATATGGTCAGCTTGGTTGTCTTGGAATGGCTGTTAAACACAGGTTTGAAAACTTCTCAAAACAGTTAAAATCAGCAGCAGCAAAATCAGAAGAATGCTATGGCCTCCTTAGGATGGTATGGCCAACAAAAAGTTGTACAGCCCTTGTAAAATTTTGTAATGTCCCCATTTTTACACCATACTATTTTGTGAGCATTGACCAGTTTCCAGGGTTTTCCAAAGGCTTCTAGGTGAGCTGGGAGAGTTCCAAGGTTCTTGGAGAGCTTAGTGGTGGCTTTTCTCAGCATCCGGTGTGTTGGCGTTCTGTTGGTCCTTGGGATGGTGGTGGTGATCTTTGTTGCATTTTTGGCCATTTGGGTTGTTCTCCACCTTTCTTGGTGAACATTGCTATTTTTAGTAATTGCTCGTTTTGACACCTGGCATCTTTCCTCATCATTAGTAGCCTCTTGGTGTGATCAGTTTTCGTTTTGGATGCCTCGATGGTGCTTTTCGTAAAGTGGTTGGAAATATTTTAATATTTACACTAAAGTCGTAATATAATGTTTAAATATTACATTAGTGTTAAATATTATAAAGTTATAAGGTTATTTCCCCGAGTTGGACGCCTAGGGAATGTGTAGGGGGACTTAAAATGTTTTAAAATTAAAAAGGAGCCTTTAAAGGGAAAAATAAAATAATTGAATTTTTAAGTTGGCCATTTTCCCTCCAAACTCTATATATTGGGGTTTGGGCTCTCTTTTGTCTCATTCAAAATTGCACTCATAATGAAATGCTGCTGGAATGAACTGAGGAGTTCTCCAAGGTTTGATAGAGGACAAAAATCCTCATCAACTCACTGGTTTTGCATTTGAGAGACGATCCCTAGCTGGTTAGGAGTGATTCTACCTCAAGAATCACCATTGATTTCATGGAGTTTGCAGATTGGAGCTTTCACTAATGAGGATATTCAAGGTATTTTGAAGTGCAAATTTTGGTGTGTCTAATAGTAGGTGTTTGAAGTATTTTGCAGTGTTTTAATTGATAGCTTGAAGATTATTCCAAGCCTGCTCACACTACTTCTACCACAGGTTGTACCCTCGTTTTTGCTCATATAGAACAAATGGTGTGCAAGGTGATTTTGGGTTTTCTACCAAAGAATTTGCTGGCCTGGGCGACCCCATTGCAGTTGTTCTTTGGAGGTAAAATACTAGATTGAAAATTTAAATCAAGTTGCCCCTTCCTAGCCAGGTCGTATAGCTACAGGAGGAGGTTATGTGGAAATGGGTTGGATTTCAGGGTTTGTGTGAGGCTGCAAATCATCCTAAGGAGGGCACCTATGTGTTGGTGTGCGTTTTAATACCCACCGAACACAGAATAAAATGCCCAAAGACACTCTATCCTCTCTTGAAAAATCACCGCGTATGCTAAGATTGCGAGAAGATCATATGGTGATTCCAAGGTTTCTTTTGTCAGGTCTTGACGTGTGGATAAGATCAGTGGGCGTTGTGATTTGCTGGTAATCACAAGGGGACTTACGTTAGAATTTATTTGCAAGCTAAGGACTTAGACGGTTTTGACATTGAAGGCTCTTTCTTTTTGGGTTTTCTCAATTTTAGGATTTCCAAAAAAAATGTAAAAATAGATAAGGGTTTAGGAGTGCTAATCTAATCCTAAGAATTCAAGAGACGGCGATGATTGGGTGAAACAAGGAACCACACTTTGTTTCGCCTCCTTGGGACAACTACGCAAAGTGGGTGCAATCTTCTAGGGGTGTGATTATGATTTTCATGTCCAGAATAAGACTGAAGTTAAGCATCCACAATTTAAGAGCTCAGGCTAACTTTACGCATTGGATACAAATCATCTATCCAAAGAAAGTATGAGCTAGATTTCACCAATCACCACTATCAGATCTATCATTCATTTAACAAACATTCAAATAAAATTCTACTCTAATTCTAATCTAAGTGTTGAAGGAGATATGTAACCTTGCACACCACTTGAAAATAAAAGTGATTCAAAGCAAATCATGCATAAGAGCTTTTATTAACGGAAATGGTCTAACACAACAATTTCATATTACTCACTTCACACCTTACAAATGAGGGGCGAGCTCAATTTATAGGCTCCCCAATTACAATTCAATGGCCAAGATTGATTTCGAATCAACGGTCGAGATTACAAAATAAAACCCTAATTAGGGCTTGTCACAATTAACTACCTCTCGACCAATAAGAAAATTACAATTTGGGACACTTGTCTTTCTTGCTAAATATAAACCAACTCCATGGATAAGTCGAGTTCATTGAACCTAGACATGTTGACTTGGAACAATTTGATTGGTTGGAAGATGACGAGGCACCACCTCAACGTGTTGGATGTCCTCCTTGGTCTCCTTGTTCTTTTTTCCATGCACTTGCCTTAGAATATCTTTCTTTGCCAATGACTTTGTCCTTTGTGTTTGTACCTTCCTAGCTTTGATCTTGGATTTCCTTCGGGATTTTGATTTCTTCTTCTCACTTGCATCAGAATCTGGAAGTCTCCCCTTTGAGCAGTTATTGAACTTTTCCTTCCTGATTGCTTTGAAGTTCCTTCCAGCGCCTTGAATATGGAGAAGAACTCTCCTATGCTTTCGCCAAAATGGAGGAAATTGGAACTTTCTTTGTGAGGTATTTCCCATACTTAGCCAAAATTTTGGCTATTCAACTTCATTCTGTAATGCCTTTATGTGGACCATTCAACACTTAGCCAAGATTTTGGCCATCTCTATGCTCGAATGAAGTTTGCCTGTGGATTTGTCTTCAATTATGAGTTTAGCTTGCGTCAAGTAGGGCAGACTCCATCCTTGGGCAAGAATTTTATTTATTTCTTCTTTATTCCTCTTCATTTTTCCCGTTTTCTTTCCGACACTTAGTCAAAATTTGATCCTTTTATTGTAGGAAAATTCCACACTTAACCAATTTTATGAGTTTTCCTTGGCAGACTTCATAGTTGTTGCACCACTTTGCTCATTTGTTAAGGCGGAGTTTGTCTTCCTTGTGCTATTTCCATCTTGCTCTCAGGCGGACTTCATCTTCTCTTGGACAAGGCGGACTTTGAAGCTGGTTGGACAAGATGCATTTTCCTCTAAGAGTACTTGATCTTGTGGCTGGACCTATTGGAAGGCGGACTTCACCAATGCTTGGACATGCTTCCCTGTTGGAAGGTGGACTTCACCAATGCTTGGACATGCTTCCCTGTTGGAAGGCGGACTTTGCCTTGTGCCTGCCATTGCTTTGGGTGAACTTTGCCAATGCTTAGACACTTCCTTTCTTGTGGCGTACATCTGACTTAGTCAAAATTTTCAAATTTTCTCTCTCCTTCTGGGTTGGACGGACTTGGAGGTTTCTCTGCCATTTTGCATTTATGTACATGCCTTAGAAATTTATTTCATGTTGAGTTGGGCGGACTTCGTGTTTGCCTTGCCATACACTCTTCCTTCCGTGCCAAAGAATTTTATTCCGTCATGCCGAGGAGTGGATTTCATGCTAGCTTGATCCCCTCTCTCTCTAGGCATATATTTTTTTTTTTATCCATGCCTTAGAAAAATTTCCTCTCCCAAAGTTGGGCGGACTTCAACCTCTCCTTGACATTGGCGCACTTTAGCCTTGCTTTGTCCAAGGGCGGACTTGGACATCTCTCTGACATGGGCGGACTTGGAGGCTTGTCTTTCCATCCACTTCTCTCATGGGCGGACTTGGAGCTTGTATTGCTAGTGCCTACCTTTGGCTTGCCAAAGGCAAGGGCGGACTTGCCATGATTCTCTGCCATCCTCTACTTCCGTATGGCAGACTTCATCCTTGTCTTGCCAATCACATTTTTCTCCGTGCCTTAGAAAATTTCTATCATGCTGAGGAAGGGCGGACTTCATGATGGCTTGGCCATCTTTCATACTTGGCATATTTTTGGCCAATGCTTTAGACAAATCTCTCTTCTCTCCTCTGGGTGAGCTTCACCTTCCCTTTTCCATCTCTTCTTGGCTTGGGCAAACTTTGGAGGCTGGCTTCCATTGACTTTTGGGGCGGACTTTGACCTTGCTTGGACAGGGGCGGACTTGGCAAGCTCTTTGACATGGCGGACTTTTGGCTCTCTCTGCAAAGGGCGGACTTCATGCTCTGGCTTGCCAGTGGCGAGTTTCTCCAAGACTTGTGCTAGGGCGGACTTTGAGCTTGGCCTGCCATTCCCTTCCTTTGGCTTGCCAGAGGCAAGGGCGGACTTCATGTTTCTCATGCCATGGCGGACTTGGAGGCCTCTCATGCCATGGCAGACTTCAGCCTTGGCTTGCCAGTGCCTACCTTTGGCATGCCAAAGGTAGGGCGGACTTCATGCTCTGTCTGCCATTCTTTTCCCATGGGCGCATTTCTCAGACTTAGCCATTTTTCAAAACTTTTGCCATTTTACCTTGATTTTCATGATTTCTGGAGGCGTGTTGACTTCATGCTCTGTGGGATCCGAAAATAGAAACTTTCCAAAAATAGAAAAAGCAAAAAGCATCCCTAAAAAATAGGAACCCCAGAATGGCCTAAAAACGCCAAAAATAAAAAAAAAGCAAAAAGCAAAAAAGCAGAATCCCTAAAAAATAGGAAGTGTCAGAATTGGCCGAAAGCAATGGCGTTCCTCGTCTACCGGGCCTTTTGAGCATTTCCATGACGTCTAAGCACAGAAACGGGTTCAAAATATCAACTTGACTAGGATGACTCTCAAAAACTCAAACTCCTCATTGTAAATAAAAAGATGATAAGCAGTTGCGATGCCAAGGCAAGAAACCAAAAGCAAAAAGAAGGGGGTCCCCATTTGCAATGGGGCGATGTGTGAAATAGGTCACAACACTATGCTTGTGGAAGAGTTTCCAGGTGATAGTTATCAGTTTTAATGCACAATTTTTTAAAGAAATATTTGACTAATCGCCCCTGTGCTGCCAGCGCCATTTTGGGTGTGAACAGACTGTTATCAGGTCTGATAAGTAGCTTTGATTTCATCATTGCCGGAAGTAAAGTGATCAGTGGATTGCAGGAGGAGTTGGGGTGTCTTCAGAAGGAACTTCTGTGAAGGGCAGGACTGATGTGAAGTTTCTGCTGTAGGTGACTGGAAATGCTCCTCTATCAACATCAGTAACCTTCAGACCTTATCTGCAGACCTGTAGCAGCAATCTTCTTGGGTCAAAGATGGAGTTGGGTGGTCATAAGCATTCCCTACACCCTGCCACAGCTGGAGACAAGTTTGTAATGAAGCAAAGTGATGTTTGGGAGCTCAGAGTCAGAGGCATTCTGGGACTAACATTCAGCAAGACTGCTAGTTTCTTGTATAAACAATAAGATACTTTCCTATCATGTTCATATAGGTTCTATTCTGTGTAATGACACTCATATGACATGTACTTTCCAATAAATATGAAATGAGCAGTGTTTGGTTGAGCAGTTTATCCTTGCAGCAGTGTATATGACAGCCAATTATCTATTTGCTAATCTTGTCACAGTTGTGATTGTGTTGGTGGATATTGATATTCTCTTTATTGAATTTATTGTGAAACTTAATTGGACAACATATATTTCAAAAAAATAAAAACAAAAATCTAGGGGGTATCTTTACAAATCTCCAAGATAAACACTGAAAGATCAGTCATCAATACTCCAAAATCAAGCAATCAAATTACATAAAAAATACTCATCTTCAAACCCAAATTGATGAAACTTCACTATTCAGCACAGTTGTGGCTTTTGAATGATACCACCAAGACTAGCTAGGGGGGTTTTCGTCCTTGAAACCAGTGTTTTCAAGAGGGTTTTTGTCCTCAAGAAAATCAAAGATAAACACAAGTTCTCTTAGATGCAAAAGCAAATATCATAATAAGTCTAACCTCAACAATGAGCTCTCAACCTCCTTTTATAACATTCCGGAGGGAAAAATAATAATATAATAAAATAATAATTCCCTTTTTCCTCCACAAATTATTTTTTTCAAAATAAATAATAAATCTTTTATGAGAGCAACATTCCCCCATGTGCCTAAGCATCCCCCCTGTAGATACAACTTAAAACACCCTTTAAAATAAACAATTATACTTAGTTGCCTTCTAATAATTCCACCTTAGGACAACCTAAGTGATAATTATTTAATAATTTACTAAATCACCCAAGTTGTGGAAAACATCAAAATGAGACAAATATGAAATTCTGACCAAACTAATAAGTCAATGAGGACTTAGGATGATGAATTGAAGCAACTTGGTGATTGTCTACTAATAGCATGCTTCTCCAAGAAGATTCAAGTTCTCCCTTGCTCATCAATTAGCCTATGGGAAAACTTGGAAAATAGACTAATTGTTCACAAATTGATAATGCTTGAAAAGTGGACATTTCAGAAAGGCATTCCTAGGTGTGTTAAGGGTCTTTTAAGTGACATGAGATGTCTAAAAACATGTCTAAGGGTGTGATTTAAGTGGTAGAATATAGATGTTTAAGGAGACATTGCAACATTCAAATGTCAAGTGCAGGTTATAGGGCACCTAAATGATGATTTCATTGAGTGTAAGTGACCAAGACACCCAAATCAAGAGCCTAAAGAATGAACAATAGGGTTTTAAGAAGCCAACATAGGTTAAAAAAATGGCACTTGGTAGGCTCTAGTTAGTCTTTGACAGGTTTAGAAGGCAACAATTTTCCAACCTTCCAATTAGGGTTTTATATATTAATAGTTGGAATAATTAGAACAATAAAAGGATTAAGGGCATTTTGAGTACAAATTTTTCAATTTTTGATTAAGTGTTCTTAGCTAGGTCTTGGTCGATTCACCATCTATATTGAAAACAGATCTACAACTTCTTCAAAGGGTTTGCTCATGGCAAAAAAAACATATGTGGTTATGGCCTAGGGTTGTATCATATCTTCACTCAAAGATTCAACCATAGTTTTCAGTTTCATTAAAACCTTTGGCATTGGTTTTCCATTTTGGTAGTTGGAACAATTAGGGTTTGGTGAAATCATCAACAAGACCTAGGGTTTTGAATCTTGAATTTTCCTTGTTTCCATGGAGGACATCAGATTTGAGTCACCAAGTTTGATTGGTAAACTGCCTACAGATTGAGGGTTAGGCTTGTAGTATTCATTAGAGAAGCTAACAAATTTTAGAACAAAAAGTTGCGTGAGAATCATTATGGAGGCTTGTGCATCAATTTGCTATTTTTTGCCATAGCTATCTTTGGGAGTTATTATTTTGGTGGTTTTATTTTTGGACAAGAGAGTTAGGGGTCTATTTTCAGACCCCTTTAGTTAGTTTTTATTTTATAATTTGTTTAGGATTAGTTTCACTATAAAGTTCTTTCTGCTTTTTGCATTTTTGCATCAAAACATTGATTTTGGGGATTAAATAATGACTATCGTAAGTCCCTCAAATTGGGCATCTTGTAACTTATAAATAAGTTCTGTGGGCACAAGACATTTTTAATGATGATTTACGTTACACTTTTTTGCTGAAATTGTTGTTCCATTTGTGTTTGTGTTATTGTGTTTATAATTTCATCAATCAAATTGAAAGTGGATTGTATAAGTTGAGCTTTGTATTGATGATATTTTTCTATCTAGGTTGCTTATTTGTGTGCAAATTGTTAGCATTTTAATTCACACCTTTCAGTGTGACACAAAATGGAATAGATGTGCTATAGAAATTCTTTAAATTAGAAGGGTAAGCTCCTTGTAAACAAAAACTAAACTAACTTGAACAATATGTACTTATTATTTACAATCTATACACTGTTTTGCATGTTGAATAAAACTAAAGGTCTATCTTTTTGAATTCACCTAGGGCAAAAGGCTAACACAGTCTTCAACTCAAGTAAAAATGTTTATATGTTTTTTGATTAAAAAACCCTATGATTACTATGTTTACACTATTCAGCTAAATACAAAGTCTAAGTAGTGCAAGCACACATAAGAATCAAATAGGTTTAAACGCAAGGACACTAATGCTTTGGTAGATTAAATCAAGGAATTAGTACAAAGTTACAATCTTCAACTTCAAGTAAACTTGCAATACAACGTGTAATGCCAAGATTTGCGTTTATTATTTCGTATTCTAATACTAAAGTATGATGGTTATTATCTTATTTCAATCTTTGGTGGGGGGGCGGGGGCGGGGGCGGGGGCGGGGGCGGGGAGGGGGGGATGACACATGCAAATTTCTATTTCAAAACATGCAAAACCTCTATATATAGAGCTCACAAAAGAGATCAAAACAAAGCGATAACATTTAATTCAACTTGAAATGTTACCATAACCTCCACTGTGTTTTGATTTGCTTCAATGACTTTGGGATGTGGATACTCCTTGCTTGAAGATTACCAATTTGACAGCATATGAAGGATGGGGGTGACTGTGATGGTGTGATAGGTGGAGCACTAAGATTAGAAGTAACAAAAAACATAAATTGAAAATGAAAGACAAAGAAAATCAAAGAAAATGCAAATAGTGTAGTGAGCCGAGGATCAGGTGGGGGATTCGTCAAGTGGGAGAGCTATGTTATGGGTGACCTTATTGCGCGGTTCAAAGAGCACTTGTGCATGCGATGTGAAGCTCGAAGTAAGGAACGATTTGAAGGTTGGGGACTTGACTAACATGAGGGCCCCCACGGGTGCTCTCGATCAGTAGATCGAGGTGTGGGCGTAGTGAACCCCTCGACATCTTGGTGTCAGCCAAGTGCATTTATTCTCTCAACTGGTAGGGGGAGGAAGTCGAGGGGTGAGCCCCCAACAACAAACTATTCAAACCGGGCCCCTACTATTTGTCAAGGGTTGTTGGGGGGTTATATTGCCTCAAAGGGTGAGGGGTGAATTGCGAGCTTGATTTATGTTGTAAGCAAAAATCTACGCCTGCAAAAGCACACCATCATATGAATGATGAAAGCGATTGGGATGGTGTGAGATATGGAACACTAGGACTAGATGCAACAAACAAGAAAGAAGTCAAAAAATAAAGATGAAAACAGAAAAAGCAACCAACATAAACTAAGACAAACAAAGATAAAGACAAGCAAGCAATGAATCAAAAAGCATGTAGAAAACATGAGTTGGTATCCAATGAAATGTTGAAGCCATGGGTGGATGTGCAGATATGGATTCGGGTACGGGTGCAGATGGGTATGGGTATGGGTACGACAATACTGTAATTTCTTTTTCCTTGGGTATGGGTATGGGAATATATATATGTATGTATGTATCATGTATGTATATATACATACACATATAACATATACATATATAAATACATACATATACATATATACATAATATATACATACACATATACATACATATGCATATACATTTAACAACAAACCATACCCAATGTCTCCAAAAAGATGGCATTTCCGGTCACTGCACCAATTACCTACCTGTTTATGTATATATGTATAATGCATGTATATATACATACACATATAATATATATACATACATATACATATAAACATACACATATACATACATATATGCATATACATTCAACAACAAACCATACCCAATGTCTCCAAAAAGCTGGCATTTCCTGTTACTGCACCAATTATCCACCTGTTTCTTGTTAACTTACATAAAAAATGTTTTAAAAAATTACCTTTTTTTGGGGGGGGGAACCCTTTGGTCCCCTTGGGTTTAGCTGGGTTCAGCCTAGGTTAACCCAGGGTCCTTCCTAGGTACCCTGGGTTTGAAGGACCCATAGGGAACCTAAGGCGCCCAGGAAGGACCCTGGGAGAACCCAAAGAAGAACCAAGACCAAAACCGTACCCACACGGGTACTGGGGGCAAAAGAGAAGAACCCTATAACAGAGGGTGGATGTGATGGATGGATAGGGGATGGAGGGTCAAATGGGTAGATTAACAAGGATTGAATCATGAATTGATGTGATAATATATGGTGATGAAAAGGTCATGCCCCAGTGGGTCTATACATGTGGACCATTACCTAAGAAATGCTAGCAAGGGGATGCCCCCAATTAAGTGCAAAATCAAGGAAAGGTTATAGAATACAAATGGAAGGAAATGATGGAGAAGGAAAATGGATGGATGAGGGGAAGTATTGGTAATTTGAGCAATCTGCCGAAGGAGGATAATCGTGAGTAGATAAAGTATGTGGAGGGGATAGCGGAAATGTATGGAAGGTGATGGGTGGGTAAGGGACTTGAGTGAACAATTCGAGATAAGGGATACAATGGGATGAATAAAATGTGATGGTGGGAATAATACGAATGGACGCATGCTCATAGACTAGAGTGTTTGCTTGCTACACATGACGCCTATATACTAGTTTTTCATCATGGTACTTGCCCAAGGTGCCATAAGGATGGTTTTCACCAATGGACGAATTTATTTCTCTTTACTTTTTTCAAGATTTATTTATTTATTTAATTTTATTTTTTGTATTTTTTTCTTTTTCTTTTATTTTTTATATTTTTTTGGAAGATTGGAGCTAAATGGGTTAATCATAGAAGTGCTTGAGATGGACAATGTTCATTGGTTCATCTAGCTCATGGTCATTAGGAGTGGCTAGCTTGTAAGTTCTATATCCGAACTTGGCAGTAATGATGTATGGACCCAACTAGTTTGGCTCAAATTTCCCTTTCTTTTCTTTGTCTTGGCTGGTGTTCTTTTGGTTTTCCTTAAGGACAAGGTCTCTAGTCTCAAACTCTCCATTGTGGAGGCATTTGTTATAGCCACAACACAATCGATGCTGATATGCTTTAAGGTCATTAAGAGCAGTGAGATGGTGTTCCTCAAGGAGTTCTAGCTCATGTAAGGGCTGTTGGAAATATTGTTGTCATTGATGTCAAAGGAAAGAAGAAATTCATATTATCATCGTTGATGTCAAAGGAGGACCTCCATGATGATGATTTTGTTGAAGACAAAGAAGAAGATATAAAGACAAACTTATGGTTGCTCAATGATGCAGGCCGACTTCCTTTTCCCTTGGCATTATGAAAATAAATTTAATTTACATTGGGCCAGCATCGATCCTTGGCACCCAAGTTTGAAATTAAAATATTGTGATGATGCTGGCCGACTTCCTAGAGTATGGTGCCCAAAATTGAGATTAAAAATTATACACGGCCGACCCCCTTTGAGGAGGCCAACCTTCTTGGTGAAAAGGCACATGATGGCATATAAATAAAGATGTTCGAAGGTTTTTCAAGTAATGTAACAATGAAATATCATTCAATTTAGAGCAGATGTAGAGCAGATCAAGAGCAGAAAATTATGAAGAATATTTCATATTTATTTTGAAGAATGTTGGAGAAAATTTCTAAAGGAAATATAATCAGATTTGTGAAGAACTTTCTAAAAAAAGAAGAGCAGATCTGGAGCAGGCTAAGAGCAGAAAATTATGAAGAATATTTCAATTTTGTTCTGAAAAATGTTGGAGCAGAATTCTAAAGGAAATATAATTAGACTTACGAAGGAAATATGTGCAGATTTGAGTAGAAAATTATGTTCATCATCCAATGAAGAAGCAACATCCTAAAGGTGATATTTTGGAAAAGAGGTTGGTGCCTCCTAAAAGAAGAGATTGGTGTCTCTTGCTGAGTTGGTGCTCAGTTGTGGGGATTGGTGTTTCCAATGGGTTGATGCCTACAAATCTTGTAAGTGGGGATTGGTGTCTCTAGTAGGTTGGTGGCTTCAAAGTTTGTAAGAGAATTTTATATAAACAATATTTTGTTGTGGTTTTCTCCCGAAAGGGTTTCCACTTAAATCTAGTGTTCTTGTGTCTTAACTGTTATATTTTGAATGGTTTTGATTATTGTGGTTGATTAAGTTTTGAAAAAGTAAAAGATAGTCTTCTATTGATTCACCCCCCTCTCAGTATAAGCATGTGCTCATCAAGTACGCTGCTTAGTAATCCTCTTCTTAGATGAGGTTACTCAAAGAAACATGCGAGGAGGGGAGCTCAACCTCTATTGGCAAGATTGCTTCGACACCATAAACAAGTAAATATGAAGTGAGTGGGAGTGCAAATGTCATTGATGGTTTTCTTAAGGATTTTGATGATGGTTTTGTTAGATGCCTTGGCTTGACTGTTGCCTTGCAGGTAATAGGGGATGTGTTGATTTAAGGTAGCTTCAGTCAGATATAAATGATGATTGCATTTATGCATCGTCATCATTTATATATAATCGAAATCTACTTTTTAAGTATGATATCTGCAAGTAAGTTATTCAAATTTCTGATCATGAATAAATTTGAAATCAAGTGCTAATCGAACTTCATTTATATACACTAATCGTTGTTGTTAATACATGAGTGTGTTTAAATATAAACCATCGATAATTATCGGTTGATTAGAGGAGTCCGTGTATTCAAGGGACACGTCCTCTCATGGGACGCGTCTCTCCTTGAGGCGTGTCTCTTCTTGAGATATAAGACATGAATTCGATTTTTTTTTGTAGGATATTGAAATAGATAAATGTTCTGCAATTGAAGATCAGAGATAAAATATTAGAAATCTGACTTAGAATATATATACAGAAATTGAGATCTAGGATTTGCTTATTCTCCACTTAGAATATAATTTGATAGATTTGATTAATTTAACATGGTATCAGAGCCACGTTGAGAAAATCCGAATCAAATCAAGATATCAAATTATTTAAAAAAATCGTATTTTTTAAGAAATCAAATACACATCACATTCTTCATAATGTCAAGTGTGATCAAATTTGAAGATCGTCTTGAAGGTGCAAATAATTTCACATCATGGAAATTTAGAATCATGATGATTCTAAAAGAAAATAAGTTAGACTCATTTGTGAAAGAAAACAAGAGAGAACCAGAGGATGATCCAAAGAAAACTCAATGGATTGAGAAAAATGAGAAAGCCATGAAAATTTTAGTAGATGCAGTTAGGGATCATATAGTACCTATTTTGTCGAAACATGAGACTGCATATCTAATGTTTAAATCCCTTGAGAGCACTTTTGAAATAAACAACACCAGTAGGACCCTTGCATTAAAAAGGCAACTTAACAATGTTCAAATAAACAAAGGAGAATCTATTAATGCATACTTCATGAGAATCACTGAACTAAGTGATCAACTATCAACAATTGGATATCAAATTGATAGCAAGGAGTTAACACTAATAGCTCTAGGAGGCTTACCAAACTCATGGGAGTCATTTGTTCAAGGAATAAGTGCGAGATCTAAACTCCCTAAATTTGATAGGCTAAGAATAGACTGCTTACAAGAAGAAACAAGACTCTTAACAAAAGAAAACAAACAGAAACCCATAGATGAGGATATTCATGTGCTCAACACAACATCTATTAAAAGGGGTAAGAAGAATTCTTATGGGAAAGGATCATTCAAGAGAAAGAAATTCCTATGGAAAATGATCATTCAAGAAGAGGAAAGACATCTCTCAAATACAATGTTTTAGATGTGATCAATATGGACACTATGCAATGAAGTGCCCTGATAGAACAAAACAACAAGCATCTTTTGCTAAAGTAGGAAAAACAAATACAGACTATGACTTTGAGAAATTTGTCTTCTATTCAGCCTTATCAAGTCAAGTATTTAACAATATCAACAACTGGGTAATTGATAGTGGTTCATCAAGGCACATCGCAGGGTTCAGAGAACACCTAGACACTATGAGTGAAGAAACTAACGAAGAAGTAACTATTGGGGATGATTCTGACATCCCGTAAAAGGGGTTGGAACTTGCTCCATCAAATTGAAATCTGGTCTCTCCCTACAACTCACTGGAGTCTTATTTGTACCAGGAATAAAGAGGAATCTAATATCTATCTATGCTCTTGAAGACAATGGATATAGGGTTACCTTTATGTATGGAAAAGTTCTGGCATGGCCAAAGAACTCCACTATAAAGAAAGCACAAACCATAGGTATAAGACAAGGTTATCTTTACAAACTGTGCACTAACATCAAACAAGCCCTTACCCTTGAGACTTCTGATTCAAATGAAATTTGGCATCGAAGATTAGGACACATTCATTTTCGTGCCCTACCCTTTGTAGAAAAACTAGTAATAGGATTGCCTAAATTAAAACAAACTCATGAAGGAGCTTGTAAAGGGTGTGCCCTAGGAAAGAATACAAAGGGATCCTTCCAAAATAGTTTGAGTAAAACCAAAAACGTGTTAGAACTGGTTCACTCTGACTTATGTGGACCCATGTCTGTACTCTCCATGGCGGGCTTCCTATATTATGTAATATTTATAGATGACTTCTCTAGGAAGACCTGGATTTATTTTCTTAAGTGTAAAGAGTCAATAGAAATCCTTAAAAGGTTTAAGGAGTTCAAAGCTCTTACTGAAAACTTCTCTGGGAAGAAAATCAAAATTCTAAGGACAGACAATGGGAAGGAATACACTTCTGAAATCTTTAAGGAATTTTGCATGAATGCTGGATTAAGAGGGAGTTTACAGTAGCCTACAACCCTCAACAAAATGGTGTTGCTGAAAGGAAAAATAGAACTATTGTAGAAGTTGCTAAAGCAATGTTATTTGACCAGAACATAGAAACCTCATTTTGGGCAGAAGCCTCTAGAACTGCTGTATACATCCAAAATAAATGTCCACATTCTCACCTAGATAACAAGACTCCTAAAGAAGCTTTTATTGGTATAAAACCTGACATTAGTCACTTAAGGATCTTTGGTTGCCCTGTCTACATTCATGTACCTAAAGAAAAGAGATTCAAACTAGAACCTTTTGGAAAGAAAGGGGTATTTGTGGGATATAGTGAAACCTCTAAAGCCTACAGAATATTCATACTCGGGCAAAAACAAATTGAACTAATTAGAGATGTCATATTTGAAGAAAACATTGCATTCAAAAGGGCAAGGAGTTCAAGTGAGATAGAAATTCATAATTCCCCTAGAGTCTTAGAAGTGGAACCTACTCCTGAGATTCAGAGGGAGTATCCTGAAGAAATAATAAGTGAATTTCAATCTGCTTCAGAAGAGAATCCCAATGACAACAGCAAGAAGAGACCACTTTGGGCTAGGAAGATGATTAAAGAAGTTGAGAATCATGCAGCACCCAAGGGAACCTTTAGGGAAAGTAAGAGACCCAAAAGATTCTCAAGCTATGTTGCCTTAATGAATGAAATCATCAATTCAGAACCCACCAGTGTTACAAAAGCTTTCAAACATCAAGTATGGAAGGATGCAATGACGAAAGACTATCAGTCCATTTTGAAAAATGATGTATGGGATATAGTGCTTAGACCAAAAGAGAAATCTGTTGTCTCTTCCAAATGGCTCTTCAAAATAAAAAATGCTGTTGATGGCAGTATAGAAAAACACAAGGCACGTTTTGTGGCCAAAGGTTTCTCACAAAAGGAAGGCATTGATTATGAAGAGACATTTGCACCTGTTGCCCGGTACACATCTGTGAGAGCAGTGATAGCTATTGCAGCAGCTAAAGGCTAGAAGATCCATCAAATGGATGTGAAAATTGCCTTCCTGAATGGGACCATTGAAGAGGAAGTCTATCTAGAGCAGCCTGAAGGATTTGTGATACATAAACTTGACTCACATGTATGCAGATTAAAGAAAGCTCTATATGGACTTAAACAGGCTCCCAGGGCCTAGTATGAAAGAATTGACAACTATCTCTTGGGACTAGGATTCTCCAAGAACGATGCAGATCCAAATTTTTATTTTAAGGTAATTAAAGGTGATATGCTAATAATTATTTTATATGTTGATGACCCGCTGATAACAGGAGAAGATCACCTCATTGCTTAAGGTAAAAAGGATCTAACTTCAGAATTTGACATGAAAGACTTGGGCATTTTACATTACTTCCTGGGTTTAGAAGTTTGGCAGAAATCAGATGGCATCATACTAAATCAAGGAAAGTATACTATTGATATTTTAAAGAGATTTGGGATGTTGGATTGTAGACCCATGTCTACACCTATGGAAACCAACTTACACAAATTAAAAGAAGCAGCAGCAGAATCTAAGTTTGCAGATCCCACTCTATATAGACAGATAATTGGATCATTGATGTACCTGGTTAACACCAGACCTGCTATTTGCTATACAGTGAATGCTCTAAGCTAGTTCGTGTGTGAGCCAAAGGAAATTCACCTTGTTGTTGTGAAGCACATATTGAGATATCTTCAAGGAACTATTGGATATGGTCTTCATTACAAAAATGACCAACTAGATTTACATGGATACTCTGATTTAAATTGGGCTGGAAGTGTAACTAATCGGAAAAGCACATCAGGATGTTGCTTCAGTTTAGGATCGGCTATGATCTCTTGGATCAGCAGAAAACAGTCCTCAGTGGCACAAAGCTCGACAAAAGCTGAATATATTGCAGCCTCTATGGGGGCAAGAGAAGTAGTATGGCTCCGGAAATTGCTTGTGGGACTCTTTGGTGAGCCCTTGAATCCTACTATTATCCATTGTGATAATTAGAGTTGCAATAAACTTTCAGTAAATCCAGTATTCCATGATAGATCTAAGCATATTGAGATCCCTTACCATTATGTAAGAGACATGGTAGAAAGGAATGTGATCCAGTTGGAGTATATTAGTACAAATGATCAAACAACAGACATTCTCACCAAGCCTCTCTCTAGAGTTAAAGTTGAACACTTCAGGAAGAAACTTGGTATGGTTGAAATGTAATTTGATATTATGATTAAAATTCAAATTGTTTAGTTGTACTAATATATTTAAAAGATGTTTAATGTGTAAACTCTTTTGTCATGTGTGTGACTCCATGACTTTATGGGCCCTCTCTCCCCCTATGTACATTATTGAAAGGTGACGATCTTTCTGATAATGAACACTTGTATTTGACATTGTAAAGTGACGACTCTACAATGATTAGTTGAACTATCATGATAGATATCATGTGACTTGATATCTGTGGACATGTCATGATAGTATCTTGTGGACATTTTGATAGATATCATGAGACTTGATGTCAATTGAAGATCATTATGATCCTTATGAGATAATCATGGTGGATAAATATATATCCGTGGATATGCCATGAATTATTATGGTAGACATCATGAGACTTGATGTCAGTGCACATACCATAATGAAGATGTGTTATGAAGAATGTCATGTGACTTGACAATTTTAGAAACATACCATATCTTCGATATCACGTGTAAGGTGATATCTCTACTTACTTGGTTTTGAGTTATCTTCCCTAGCTAAGAGGGAGTGATGATTTAAGGTAGCTTCGGTCAGATATAAATGATGATTGCATTTATGCATCATCATCATTTACATATAATCGAAATCTACTTTTCAAGTATGATATCTGCAAGTAAGTTATTCGAATTTCTGATCATGAATAAATTCGAAAAAGTGTTGATCGAACTTCATTTATATACACTAATCGCTGTTGTTAATGCATGCGGGTGTTTAAATATAAACCATCGATAATTATTAGTTGATTAAAAGAGTCCGCATATTCAAGGGACATGTCCTCTCATGGGACGCGTCTCTCCTTGAGGCGTGTCTCTTCTTGAGATATAAGACATGAATTCGATTTTCTTTTGTAGGATATTGGAATAGATAAATGTTCTGCAATTGAAGATCAGAGATAAAACTTTAGAAATCTGACTTAGAATATATATACAGAAATTGAGATCTAGGATTTGCTTATTCTCCACTTAGAATATAATTTGATAGATTTGATTAATTTAACAAGATGGATTGTTTGTGCTTAATATGGAATTTCTCGCATAAGAACTGCACTTAATGGTTTTTAGGGGATTTACCATTGTCTGTGATAATGGTGGATGGTAAGCAAAAATCACAAATGAGATGTTTAAGGATGAATTTGGAAACTTGGATGCCGATAGTGAAAGTGAGTGGAATTGCTTCAACCCACTTAGTGAAATTTTCGATAGTAGTAATAATAAATTTGTGGCCGTTGCAAGAGATGGGATTAATCTTGCCAATGAGATTGAGGTCCCATGTAGAGAAGGGCCATGGAGTGGTAATGGGCTAGAGGGTTTGTGAGGGTGCATGAATAAGGTCCCCATGTTTTTGACATGCAAGGCATTTCTTTACATATTGATAGGCATCGAATTCCATGGTAGGACAATAATATCATATATGAAGGAGCTTCTTGGCTAGGATCATGCCATTTGCATGAGCACCACAAATACCACTATGGACTTCCTGAAGTGCAAAGTTAGCCTCATCCAAGTTGAGACATCTAAGCAAAGTTCCACCATAACCCCTACAATAGAGCATGCCACTAAGGATGGTATAACGGGATGTGCGTTGGATAAGGGATTTTCTTTTGGTGGATGATATGTCAGGAGGGATGGTTTGGTTTTGGAAATAGGAAAAAATGTCACTATACTAGGGAGTGTTGGGATCAACAATGTCACATATCATATTAGAATCTAGAAGATCATAAATAGGCATAAGAAGTTGCTCTACAAGGAAATGATACTCATGAGCATATCTAGAAGAGATCCAATAGTGGCCATTACATCAACCACTTTGTTATTGAGAGTGAGAGACAAGGAACTTGCTCAAAAGGTATATCCAGGAAATAATGTTTGAAACTGTCGACCATGCATTTAAAGGACACAAGTTTGTCATCCTTAGTAAGGAATTCATGACCTAATTGATTACCAATTGTGAATCACCAAAGACCTTCAAGTGTTGAATGGGCCATTGAACTATAGTTTTAGACCAGATAACAATGCCTCATATTCTTCTATGTTGTTTGTGCAAGGAAAAGCAATGCGGAATGCTTTAGGAATGAAATCACCTTGGGGGGTGATAAAAAGGATGCCAACATTCGATCCTTGTGATGTATACGACCCATCAAAGTATAATGTCCATGGTTTAGATTTCTCAATATGAAGGATGGATTCATCCGAAAATTCTATGTTCAAAGGTTGAAAATCTTGAATGGGAACCTTTGCTAAGTGATCTGCTATAATCCGACCTTTGATTGCTTTTTGGTTGACATACTCAATATCAAACTAAGGATCATAACCCACTTTGCTGTTAGACTAGTAAGGGTTGCTTTGGAAACAAATATTTCAATGGGTCAATTTTGGCAATCAAATGAGTGGTAGCATTAAGCATGTAATGATGAATTTTTTGTGTGGCAAAGACTACTACAAGGCAAGCTTTCTCCATGGATGAGTAATTGAGTTCACATCCAACCGATGTTTTGCTAAGGTGATAGATGACATTTTCTCTCCCTTGATCATTATGTTGAGCTAAAAGGCCACTTAAGACATGTTGTGTAAATGAGATATATAACAACAAAGGCTTATTTGGACTAGGTGCCACTAAAACTGGAGGATTAGATAGGTATTCCTTGATTTGATCAAATGCTATTTGGCACAACTCATCCCACTCAAAGCTAACATTCTTTCAAAGTAGCTGTGAAAATGGATGGCATTTAGCTGCTAATTGGGCAATGAATCGTCTGATAGCTTGGAATTTCCCTTGTAGATTGTGTAGTTGTGTGGGTTCCTAGGAGGTGGCATTTATGTTATCGCTTTTACTTTAAGCTAGATCTACCTCTATGCGACGTCTAGAAATAATGAACTCAAGGAGCTTTCTTGATGCAACTTCAAAGACACATTTCTTGGGATTTAATTTGACTTTAAATTCTTTGAGCCTCTAGAAGATGCGACGCAAGATGATTGGGTGATCTGCTTTGGATATTGACATTCCTAGGATGTCATCCACATAATCTTCAATAGTATCATGTAGCATATCATGGAATATGACAATCATGGCCCTTTGATATGTGGCACCAACATTTTTGAGACCAAATGGCTTGACTTTGTAGCAAAATTTACCCGATGGGTGATAAAAGCTGTCTTATGTTGGTATTTAGGTTCTATCTGAATTTGGATATATCCTAAAAAGCCATCCATAAGGGACATCTCATGACCAGCTGCCAAATCCACTATCATATGAATATCAATATTCAGAAGTGGAAGATCATCTTTGGGGCAAGCCTTATTGATATCTCTAAAATATGTGCATATTTTGATTCCTTTGGTTGGCTTGCTTACAAGTACTATATTAGAAACCCACTCTGGATAGTCAATAGGCTGAATGAATCCAACATCTGTTAGCTTTTGGAGTTCTTCCTTGACTAAAAGGGCCACTTTAGGATGCATTTTTCTTAGCTTCTGACGAATTGGTCTAGCATCTAGGTTTACCACAAAGTTGATGGACAACTAAAGAAGGGTCTGATCTAGGCATGTCAACGTAGGACCAAACAAATATTTCTGGATAATTTCTAAGCATTGTAGAGATGTTCATGTTTAGCTCAGGATCTAAAGCAGCTGCAATCTGTGTCAACTTAGTTGTCTTTTCTGTACCCAAATTTATATTGATAGCTTCCTCAATAAGGAGTGGTGACCCACCTTGAAGTGGAAGAGGAGCCAATGGAAGGTGAAGCTCACCTATCAAAGGATGTATCTGTAGATTCTGATGGTTCCTCTAAAATACCTTGTTGTTCTCCAAAGTATGCTGATGAACTCGATAGGATTTGGAAACCTTGCTTATGATCTCCTAATAATAGATGGGTACCAGATTTCATAAATTCTAGAATGACCTCATCGTTTTGAAATGTGTCCAAATCAGGAGGAGCATTTTGGTCCCATTCAATGAGTTTGGGGTATGTGGGGTCGAGGTGGATGGTAAGGACTGCATTATCATGGAATAGGTTTGTGGCAGCAAGCTTTTTGAAAGGACTAGGAATGACTCTTACTTCTCTATCGTCAAAATTGGAAGATGTGTGCCTAGCATTATTAGGAAAATCTATAAGGGCATGAAGATGCTGATTGTAAGCACCATATCCTAAACCAGTGGTTCCATCGTTGGTAGGTATAAAATAGGATCAAGTGGGCCTTGTTCTTGTAAACCAAGACCTTTGCCTTTATGATTCATTTTACTACAAATGCACAAGGGAATAGGATATGTGTGTTCTTTGAAGCAAGTAGCACACTGCTCATCTTTGTAAAGCCATGTGATATCAAGGCCTTCTAATGTCCTTATCAGCAAGATAACCACCAAAAATGAAGGCAGTGGGGCCTCATTGCAACGTGAAAAGGGGATTTTGAACCCTTGGGTGAGGGCGACCATAGGATCTTGTTGAAAGGGGTAATTTGGCAATATGAAGGGATTCATGGATTCGGTATTCTCCACATCCTTTATCAAGGATTTTGAATGTGGATTTTAAGGATGGTTGCTTAGTGGATGAAGTGAAGGATGTGGAAGGTAAATTGCTAGGGTCAATGTATGATGTAGATTTGATGGCAGATGATTGGGGAACAATATCAGAAGAGGGACAATGGTTGTCATATTTCCCTGCCAACTTTTGTCAGAATTGATAGGGTTGGAGATCACCTGTAATAGTAATTTCCACACCATTGTATGAGAACTTAAGACATTGATTATAGGTAGAGGGTATGGCATGCATAGCATGGAGCCATGGTTGACCAAGCAGGATGTTGTATGGAAGGTCTAGGTCTAAGACATGACATAGGTGGAATGACACCCTGTTTTTTTGAAAATATTTGTTGTCCAAATAAGTTTCATGATAATCTCCAACAAGTAAACACCAAACACTATATGCTCAACAACAAATAACATGTTGGTATAAGATTTTATGTATTGGCATATGAATTAGCATGAAGTTGTTCATAATACATTGGGTGATTCCCACTCATCATTCAAGCATCATTACGTAATTGACTAGGCATGAATCATGGAGGATAAATACCTCAAAACAGAATTAACTGAAGGTTGCAGACTGGCTGAAGCTGATTACAGTGCATAGTTGTCTTCAGCACCACCAACTTCAACAAATATAACATGTGGTGACTTCCTTGCATCCACGACACATTGTAAGAGAAGTATATTATCACCCAGCTCATAAGGAAGGGCTCAGAACATCGGTCTGTAAGTAGCAGCTGTGTAACACTCCTATAGCTGTAAGTTATGACAACCAGTCATAAATCAACAAACACCACTGATCTGACCTCCCACAGGTCAAGAGCTTCTCATATCAGTTAAAAACTATTCTCTTAAGCCTTTAAAGAACCCTCTACAGCCTTCTAAACACCAGGATACTCTACATTAGCAGACCTCACTACCAATGACAGGGAATTAGCAAGCTTGCTGGAGCTTGTCACAGGTCAATATTGCCTCCAAATAACCAAAAATACATTGGAACTCAACGCTGAAGTCACCTCTTAGCTGTAGCAAAGCATGAAACACATCCCTGATCATCCAACTCGAGTTAGAAACCCAGGGGACTGTTATTTCATGACTGTAAGTGAAGTCTGAGTGCAATATCAGGTCAACAGTGACATTTTCACAACACCAACAGCAGTGAACTACACTAGGAGTCCCTCCATCCAAACAAGCAACACCTCCAAGGAACAAACTTACTCCTTACCTCTCTAACAGACCTCTGTAACCTCCAGAAGTGTGAATACCACAGATTTCAGACCCACACTAAAAAAACTTCAGTCACACTAAAACTGGCGCTAGCCTGGACAGGGGCGATTTGCCTTTTAAAAATCATTTAAATTCTCCTTGGCCTCCAAAGTGAAGGCAGACTGTTGCTGAGTGTCTAATAGGCCTGGACGCTGCTGCCAAAGAGATTTCACATCAAAATAACCACCAAACTTGGCACTTGAAGATATTAAAGGAGTCTATCACCTGTATGGCCAGTCACTGGGCAATTTTGCTTGGAAAAATCAGAACCACCATTAAACCCATTCAAAACACTGATGATCATACACCCATGACTGGGAATTGCATCCTTCAAGCAGGGCGAGCAGATCAGAGAAGTATGGCCTGTTCATGCATGGTACAGTCAGGAACAAAATAGCATTTGCAAATCAAATTTTCAACACACGAAAAGCATTCTGAAACTTAATATTGACCATTCCAATTAGTGGTGCCTAGTCTCAAAGAACACAATGCAACAGGTTTTCAAACCATTCTGAGCTCTACAGCCAAGTTTCTAAACATTTCATGAAGGTACGGCTTGCTTGGCAAGGTGTACGGCCAGATCATGAAGTCACCCCAAGGAAACCTGCAAACTCACTCCAGAACGCCACAAGAAATCTCTGCAAAAACTTCACAAATTAACTCCTTTCCTACTTGCAAATCTTTTCTGCTCAAATTGAGACTCTGAATGAAATTTCACCATATTAATTAGGAGGATCTTTCACGACTGTGGCTAATCTTCTTCAAGAGGGATTTTGTCCTCCAGAAGGCTGAGATAAACCAAGTTCAATCCCATAGAACCACAAGGGTTTCTCAAGAAGAAATCATAATAATCTGCATAATGCAAATGAGCTCACAAAGCCTCCTTATATACTTTTCCCACCAAACTTTCTGGAAGATACAATTTAAAATTCACTTTTTAATAAAAAACTCCTTTTTGCTCCAAAAGACACTTTTATCAAAATAATGATAATATTTGATACACACGATCTCAATATTACGTGTTCATAATTTAAAACTTTTCATACTCTTTCCGACAAGCTATTATACTAAGGTGCCTATTAAATTATTTTAATAAAATTAAGCAACCTTATAAAAATAATTAAACTAAAACTAATAATACACCCAAGTTGTGGAAACTGTCAAAAAACATTGTAATCAAAATCTAACTGAATTTGAATGATATCGATGACGAATAATGAAAATCGGGCTTGAGCGAGTGACTTACTATAAATAGACACTCTCTCCAAGAATCTTGAGAACCCACCAAAAGCCGAAATTCACTTTGGAAAGTGGCACAATAGTCCTCTAGACCAACTAAGCTCATTGCCAACATCAAACATCTTTTCTGACAAGGTTGACGGTCATTGAGAAAGCCGAAGCCAATTACAATATTGAAGTGACTGAAAATGGGGACATTACAATAGGGTATGTTGCAATGAGGGTCCTACTCCGATGGGAAGGTAAATAGTACCCAATTGTTTGTCTCTGCATTGTCATAGGCTTCGATGATAATAGTATGTGATCCCAAGGCTTCTGCTAAATAACCCAAATGTTGCATTAGTCTAAGAGTACAAATATTTAGGATTGATGCGTTATCTATGAGTACACATTTTATCTTATGCTTGGAAATAAGAGATTCTATGTAGAGGGGGCTATTGTGGGCGGATCAAGTGGAGGAAAATGACTTCGAGTGAAAGTGAGGCAATGGTTGGCAGAAAGGTGGCTAACAAAGGCCTGAAAACGTGAAGGATTGATATCATTAGGGACTTGTGATTCTTGTAATATGCAGCTAAAGATGTCCCTATGAGTAGATGTGTGTAAGCACTCAAGAATGGAAATTTGGGCCGGTGTTCACTCAAGATGGTTTAGAAGGTTATATTGTTTGCGGGTGTTTGAAGTGGATGGAGTAGGACTTGGGATGGTTACTTTTCCACATCGAGTGGTAACAGCACAATCGGGTGATTTTACTTTTCTGGTATGGATCTGTTCATCAGATTGCTCAATGAGACCAATAGTGGAATCATAGTTGTAAGGGGTCTTGTGATAATTGGTGTTCGTATTGGAGTCTTGGCCTTGAGTGTGCTGCTGATTATGCTTAGGGAAAGGGTTTTGATATATACCCAAGCCTTGGCTAGGTGGGGTGTCTGATGGTCCCTCAATTTCAATCTCACCTTTATCTATAAGGTCTTGGATATAATGTTTTAGTTGCATACACTTTCCTGTGGCATGACCTTTGATACAATGATAATCACAATATTCATCTTCTTTATGCATGAAGGCAGTGCTTGAGTTTATAAAAGACAAAGAATTTGTCTCATTCAAATTTGTCTTATTCAGAATGAAGAAGAGGTGCGATTCAGATTTGAATTTATAAAAGACAAAAATTGAATAAAATAAAAACATCTCTCATATTACAAAAATTGTCTTATCTAATATGCAAGAAAAAGGTGCGATTAAAAGAACTCCAATATGCAGTGATTCATTAATTAATAAAAGCCAGCACTTACAAAGATTCATTAAGGAAAAGCAGCGAATGGTTTGAAAAGGACACATCCATTTAAATAAGACACATCCTTGGTGATTTTTTCATAAACCTACCTCTACTCAATTTGAATATTGAGGTTTTCAATATGTCCAATTTTTCAAATTTCCACTCCAAAATCAAAACATTTTGGAGAACAGGTGAACAAAAGAGTTTATAGATCTGGAATTCAAAGTATTGTTGTCATTAGACAATTAGGGCACAACTCAGTCATCAATCCTTAACGTTCAAGTGAGTTTCCTGGATAGGGATGACATGAGGCAAGGGGATGAGTTTTTGGGATGGATTTTTTGGGACGCTATTTTTAGGGGATGGTAGGGGGTGACTATTAAAAAATAGGGAAAATTTAAAAATAAAGGAAATTTCAAATATTCATATGATAACATTGATAAGGCATTCATCAGATACATTATCCTTAATGCATAATATTAGAGTTGAATTGAGATTTCATGTGAAAGTGGATAAACAAATTAACAAAATTTAATTGCTTTCATATCAATGCACATATATTTTGTATATAATTACAACAAAAGTCCAATGGCTGCAAGATTTGACTACAAAATGACAAAAGCATAGAAAATATACTGCTGCCCCTATTTGACATTTGCTAACATTCCATTAAAATTAGAGTCCAAGTCTTAAGTCATTGCCACTATGAGGGGTTGCTTGATCCAATGAAACCCTAATCAATTCCTTTTGTGTCCCCTCCTCAACAACCCATGCGGCATCTTTGGGATCACCATTTCAATGTGCGGTTGGAGTTTGATGATAATTAGGAACTTGTTGATCCTAAAGTCTCAAGGCACTATGTACAACCACAGACTTCGCCAATCATCAAGAGGTAATCCTATTCCTCTTGATTTACTATATGAAGTTGTAAGTGGGGTCAAGAGATTGTGCCCCCCTTGGGGGTTTGGGGGCAGCACCCCTAGTGGGGTCAAGGAGCAATGCCCATTGCGGGGGTTCAAGGGTAGTGCCTCAAGTGAGGTTAAGGGCTTGGGGCAGCTCCCCTTGTGGGATTCAGGGGCAACACTTTTGGTGTGCTCCTTGTTGTGATATAGGCTCAAGGGGCAGCCCCCTTGTGGGTTTGAGGGCAGTACCCTTGGCATGCTCCCTATTGCAATATAGGGTGGGATTGAGGGGTGGAGGTCTTGCCAGCAACTCCAAATGAAAGCCTTTGAGACCACACAAACCTTCAAGGCATATGCCATTTTTCATAATTTTATTGTGTTTTAGTTAATGATGTAGTTTTGATTCTCTCTTGCCTTCTTCTTATTGCCATTCTCTTCTCTTCTCAAAATTGTTCTCCTTCACAATATGGAAAATGAAAAAATGAGTTTGTTTTCTGTTTTTAGTTGCTAGTGTGGCCTTTTCAGGTTTAGGGCTGGTATTAAGGGGTGTGGGGTACTTGTGGGTCCCCTATTCCTTTTTTTATTTTTTTATTTTTTTATCAGTTTTGTGTTTTTTTATAAACTGCATTTTATGTTGACTAGGCTGTAGGGGATGGGTGGTCATGCTTGGGACGTCCCTTGCCGTTCTTGCCTGAAAACAGATTATGCAGGGGATGTGTCCCTGGGGAGCATAGTTATTCTTGAATTAGAATAGATTGAAGCTATTGAGGAGCCATCATTTGATGATGCTGATTTTGTTATTTTGCATGAGGCATTTGATGATTGTCACCATAGTTGAAGGAATAAGGCATTTTGCTTTTAATTAATGGATCTTTGATTCTCTTCGTTATCTTTTTCTAATGAAATGACACTGTACTGATGTTCTATATGATAACAAGTTTGAGCTTGCTATAGTTGCCTCCACTGAGGTAATTCATCTTTAATAATGCATTCTTTGAGTTAATGATTCATTATTATCAAATATATTTTTGCTCCTTGGAATTTAATCTCACCGAGTTTCTCTACATTCACAATAGAATTGTGGAAAAGCTGCTTAATATAGAAGCCAAATTGCTATTGTCTTCTTTGTGGCAAGAATTTTGATAGTTTGTGATTTGTGTGCATAAAATTTAAGAGATTATTATATTTTAGGCAGATACTCAAGTCCCTTTATTTTTTGATTTTGTTAATGCTTATGCTTTGTTCTAAATCTCAAAAAATTGGGCTCAAGCTCTATATCTGTCTCAGAAAATAGGGCACTGCTGGCCTAGAAATGCAGCACTTTTTATTTTAGCTACCTTTTTAGCCTTATGTCTACAAGAGAAGGCCTGTTCAAACTCCACTAATCTTCTTGGTAGTTCAGTACATCATTTATCAAATGTTAGCTAAATAGAATAATGTATAAATTCAATTTTAACATTGTCCATGGAGAAATTCCTCCGCCTTTGTTAAAATGCTCAAATTTCATAGTAAATAATTCTTTTCTTTGGGGTATAAAAGTATACCTACGGCCAACATTCCTCAAAACATGGTACATAAATGAAAAGAATTGATGTTAATTTTCAATTCCATCATATTTATTTTTCTAAGTTCACATCATGAATGAATCTATTTGTAATCAGTTATTGCACTTCTATGTGAATTACAGGTGTTAAGTATTATTTTGACCAATAACCAGTCAAAGAAAAGAGAGAATCATGTTTTTTGAGATCGAAATGACCAGAAATGTGGTTGTAGCCCCAGATAAATTGCATACTGGGTTGTTTCTTCAGCGTTCTATCATTTTACAGCTCTTAGAAGATGTAAAACGAATCCAGGCTACAGAAGAAAATGGTTTTCTGATTGCAGTGACCACATTAGAAGGTCGAGGGGAGGGAAAAATAAGAGAAATGCAAGGATCTGTTGTTTTTGCTGTGAAATTCAAGTGTATAGTCTTCAAACCTTTTCAAAATGAAATTTTAGAGGGTAATGTTTTGGAGGTAATGAAGGCAGGCCTGCGAATAGAATGTGGACCAATGACAGAGATATTTATAGCAAAACAAACAATGCAGGATTTTGAATATGTACCAGGAGAAAACCCTGTCTTTAAAGGCAGGGTTAGTCATCAAATAGAGAAGGGTGGACGGATCAGGTTTAAGATAATTGGCATCAAATGGAATGAACAAAAACGAATATACATGGCACTGGGGAGCTTGCAAGGAAATTTCTTAGGACCTATATCTGATCCAGATATTGTTGCCAAGGTTGCTCCTGAGATCAATTCTGAGATTCAACCTGAAAATCCCCAGGAATCACCCACCAATACAAATGGACATCCTCAGGGGTTGTTTAACAAGACAAACTCTGATTTGCAGGGATGGGGAGCTGGAGAAAACGATAACCATCATAGTTGGGGTGTGGGAACAAATGATAATAATCAGGGGTGGACTGTGGGAGCAAATGATAATCTACAGGGTTTAAATGGCAAAACAAGTGATAATCCTCAGGGATTGCCTGCTGGAACAAATAATGATCCTCAGGGATGGGCTGAAGGAAGAAGTGATGACCCTCAGGGATTGCTTGCAGAATCAAATAATACTAATCACGGATGGGCTGCAGGAAGAAGTGATGACCCTCAGGGATTGCCTGCAGAATCAAATAATACTAATCAGGGATGGGCTGCAGGAAGAAGTGATGACCCTCAGGGATTGCCTGCAGAATCAAATAATACTAATCAGGGATGGACTTCTGGAGAAAATCAGAATCCTGAGAGAAGGAATTTGGGAATAGATAATCAGCCTCAGGGATTGGGTACTGGAGCAAATGACAATCCTCAAGGATGGGCCGTTGGAACAGACGATGATATCCAAGTATGGACTGCTGAGGTGAATACGAATTCTCAGGGATGGGGCACCTAAACAAATAGTGCTGTCAATGATTATAAGTTTTGCACCGTGTGATGCTTTCTTTAATTTCTAGCTTGTAAATAGCTATGCCTATACATGTCAACAATATATGATCGTTTGCAAATGTTTGTGGTTTGTGCCTGATATTTGTAGACAATTGGAACTGCTAACAATTTTGTTACAACTCTTATCTTTCCTTTATTATGGATTGTTTTATTAAGACAGTTGTCCGCAATGTCACAAGTCCATGTGGTGGCTTTGTTGAGTCCTTCCAATTTTAGGATGATTTTATGATGTGAATGGCTGTCATAGTTGAAAACTGTTTATCTTTGTATATTTCAGGTTAGAAATAGAAGACTGACTTTTGAAGATTTGCATTTTGTATCTATTTTTGGAGAACATAATGTTCGCATAATTAGAGTGCATGAAAAATACAAATGCAGAGTTTATTATTGGACAAAGCTCACATGTTTCTATCTTGAATTTCAAACATTATGCTTGTTCTTGAATCATTGGTAGAAATGGTTAGTTTCGTTGTCTTCCAAACTAGTGAATTTTCCTATTCCATGAAAAGCTTGAAGGCACAAAATAGTGCTAGAATCTAGATGTATTTTCCTCCCATTTTTCTTAACGTTGTCTAAAATGGTTAGAAATACAAGGCTCAGATTTTTACAGAATCAGCAAGAAGGCAGCACAATTACATTATATAGCATTCTCTCCTTGGTAAGTATGAGTACTTATCAGGTCTTAACCCAAGTCTCATAAAACACGTTCATGCATGCCATGTTACAGTCAAACAAATCTTGTATGTCTTGTAGTGTGTAAGTGGTTTATTTTGTCTCCTGAAAAACATTAATCCTGTAGTGAACATGTGGTTTTCAGCGTCCATGAGAATGAGTTATAATAAAAGATAAAATATAAACATTCACAATTTTACTAGAATTTTTGTTTCCCACAAATTAAACCTATAAAAAAGAATTCCTTAAAAAAGAATTATTTAAGCTTAATTGAATTGTGGTAAATTGTCTCACCCACAATTCACATCCAATTGTGTCTGAAGTGCTACAGGTTGAGTGGGACTTAATGGTGAAGGGACGTGTTCTCTACAGTGGTGACGGATGAAATCTAGAGTGGGTAGGGTAGTACACCTTATTGAACAAAATGAAAGGTAAACAGAAACACAATCTGTCATGCCCCAAAAATTATAACATGAAGATATAAAGCATCGGAATTCAAATAAATAAATAAAATAAATAACAAGATATATATTAAAAATATAAAAAGAAATATTAGCAATTATCATAAAATAATATTATAATTATAATTATCAACTATAACGTTATAGATGTCAACAATACCAAATAAATATTACACAATAGACATGGACTGACTTAGAGGAGGAACGCTAGAAGGTAAAGAGTTAAATTCGATTTGAAACTGTTACACGTTGGCTGACTCCCTAGACAGGCCGACCTCTCTTGAATATGTGCCAAACAAAGAAGATATATATGTACACTTTGAAGTGCAGCAATAAAATAAGAAAAACACACGCGATTATGAAGAGTATGTTATGAGGTTTGATCTGTTTTAAAGAGCAGCGATTATAATCAGAGGGGCGATTATTTTGTATGAAGAAACAACGATCTGCATTTTATAAGGCAGCAATTTGTATATACAATTAAGAGCAGCGTTTAATAAAGATAAACTTATGTTTTGTCAAGGCAGTGATCAATAAAGACATATATACCTTGTGACTTACGTGTATTCATGCGTATATCTTGTGTTTTACTTGTATTCATGTGTATATCTTGCATGCATTCACACTTTGTAATTTATGTGTATTTATGGATATACTTTGTGACTTACGTGTATTCATGCGTATATCTTGTGTCTTAATTGTATTCATGTGTATATCTTGCGTGCATTCACAGTTTGCAACTTATGTGTATTTATGGATATACTTTGTGACCTGCATGTATTCCGGCATATATTTCATGACTTGTTTGTATTTATGTGTGCTTCATATCTTATATGTATTTATGTGTCTTTTACATGCATGCTACATGTATCAAGTATATTCATGTGTTTAATTCATACCAAAGGTGTCTTCAACAAAGGTGTTTATGATTACCTTATGAAAGTGTTAAAACTTTCTTTGTCAAAATGCTTCTTGAATTGAGAAACACTAACAAATTAACTTATCTGAATTATTCTTAGTATCCAAATGCAATAATGAAGAGTTGTAACTACTGAAATGAAAAGGTGTGACTCCCTCAAACTTGTAATATAAAAGGGAGAGCATTTCATCCATACCATCCAGAATAGAGCCTTAAGTAAATTTGCAAGAGATTTAAATTAGGGTATGTGAAAGTAGGTAACTCTAGATATGAAAAGTTGTGACCCTTCAAATATGAAGACTATAACTCCCTCAACAATAAGGTAAAAAGGGGAAACCACCCCTTGTAAAGAGACTATCAATAGGAAATAAGTCTAACAATCAACTTGGGAGTAAAGTATTGTTATCAAGGGTAATTATGAAGGGCGGTGATTCCTTCAAAAAATGAATATAAGGGATGAATCAATTCATTAACATTCAATAAGCGCTTATCACTCATCTATCCCTCAAGAAATCAAGCAATCATCACTCATCAAGAAATCAAACAATCAAAATTATCAAAAGATTTCCCAAGGCAACAACACAATTATTCTAACGAGTAATTGATGCAATCAAATCCATACCACTTTGTAACCTATGAAATGGATCTAGTAAGCTTTACCTTGTGGACCCAAAATTACTCCTATATGTAATATCATTTCATCTACGGGTCTCTTTCTCCCGAGTCTTTTTCTTGAGTAGCTCTACATTCATAAAACTTGACACAAATCAAGCTACATGAGCCTATGCTAAGTTACATTATGGGCCATAACCCCAGGGTCATTCTCACCTTTCAAACTTTGGGATAAAATGATATTGTAAAATAAATAATACCTTTCCAAGATATGAAGGAGGGGGGAAATGTCAAAATAAAATAAACCCCAATCAATTTGGAAAGACAAGAACTGAATATTAGAGTAAACCTATAAATTTAAGTCCTTCCATCACTTGCTAAGGATGCTAAATTATTTTACTGACTTCATCAATCCAATAGATTGGTACTTAAGTATCACCTAGAGAGTATGCACTTAGAAGACTACAATAGATCGTTAATGAGTTTATGACAAGATGTTGAAAAGTGTGGGACTAAGGTATTACATCTTCATTGGAATCTATCTTGCCTCAAACCTTACGAGAAATAAAACATACTTTATTTAAGAGAAAATGTACTTACTCCCATTTGATTGGACACCATGTAGTAAAGGACACCTAGATCCTTCACTCAAATCAAGGCTAGAATACTATCAGTTACTCTTCAATGACACAAGGTCAAGCAAACCAAAGCAATCATCACTTGAATTAGAATTTCCAATTCTTGTCAGAGTATCAAACCGAAACTAATGTCATCACAAAAAGGAGCAATATTTAAACTTACAAATCTTAGTTGTGATTGTTTGAGGGCAAACAATCTTGGGCGGGGTGGACTGTTATGCCTTCAAAATTATAACACTAAGATATAAAGCATTGGAATACAAAAAAAAAATAAAAAAATATCAAGATATATATTAAAAATATAAAAAGAAATATTAGCAATTAGCAAGTTAATATAATAATTATAATTATCATAAGATAATATTATAATTATCTTATAATTATAATTATTATAAGATAATATTATAATTATAATTATCAACTATAAATAGCAATACCAAATAAATATTGGGAGGATCTCAGAAGCAAGTATAATATACCTACCTCCCAGAAGAAAACTTATAATATGATTATTAAAGCCACAAAGGACTTACCTTCCTTCTGTCACATGGACTCTCAAAGATACTTAAACTGCAAATGGCCGGATGGGACCATTATATCTAGAATCAAAGCCAAAAACATCTACAAGATGATTGGATATAATGATGCCATCATCGATCATGTCAATACTATCTGGTATACCACCTTGGATATCTGCTCTTGGAAGAACTACTTTAATGCTCTTTGGAAAGGTTCTATTGAACCTAAAATAAAATGTTTTAAATGGCTGTCGGTTCTTGACAGACTACCTATCAGAAAAGACAACACACTGCTATCGACTACTGTAACTTATGCCGAATGCCTGATTCTGGAAGACACATTCTTTTCGACTGCTCTTTTGCTAAAGAAATATGGAAAATGTTTGGTATCAATTATTCTTTGTTTATTAACACTTTTGAAATCATCACTGGTCATATTGATGGGCTTAATAAGGATACTAATCTATTTTGGAACATCCTCTCCTCTAATATCCTTTGGCAGATTTGGAAATGCAGAAATGAAGAAAGGTTTCAGAACACCCCCAGGGTTCTCACTGAGTCTTTTCGAAAACTCACATATTTTAAAATATTCTTGCAGGGTCACACCACCATGATGATGGATAGGAAGAAGCTGAAAAGGTTCCTAAAAACGGGACACGCCACCTTCTTCATCTATGAGATGAGATGAAGAATGGATACCAGTGGAGGAGGAACTTGGATAATCTGCAGGAAACTTCGAGAGAACCTGCAACATGTTCATCAAAGAGCTTAAGAAACAAAAGAACGCAAAGAAAGACCAATTCCTCATGCTTGCCCAGATCCAGGAAAACAAAAAGATCATATGGATGGAGGGCTCTATGGGGTGGACGGCTTGGATGGATAACCATAATGACATTTTAAATTAGGCTTTTGATTACCGACTGGTAATTTTTTTGTAATCTCCTTGCTACTGTTGCTATGAGGCCTGGCCTCATGCTTATGTAAATCTCGGTGAAACTCTCTATGTAATTTTTGTGACATCCTTATCTTTAATATAAAAAATACCAAATAAATATTACACAATAGACATGGGCCGACTTAGGGGAGGAATGCTAAAAGGTAAAGAGTTAAATTTGATTTGAAATTGTTACATGGTGGCGGACTCCCTAGATAGGCCAACCTATCTTGAATATATGTCAAACAAAGAAGATATATCTGTACACTTTGAAGTGCAACAATAAAATAAGAAAAACACACACGATTTTGAAGAGTATGTTATGAGGTGCGATCTGTTTTAAAGAGCAGCGATTATAATCATAGAGGGGCGATTATTTTGTATGAAGAAACAATTATCTGCATTTTATAAGGCAACAATTTGTATATGCAATTAAGAGCAATGTTTAATAAAGATAAACTTATGTTTTGTCAAGGCAGTGATCAATAAAGACCAGTTATTATTGAAGAGGCAGTGATTACATTGGGAAGAGGTGTGATCCCTTGTAGAGGTATACAACTTGGTAAGAGATACAATCTTTTATAAGAGGCATATCTATTGTAAAGATATATAAGGTGAGAATATTTGTGATTTAAAGGGGGAAGGAATATTTTTGGAGTATAAGGAAGGGGAAAAATAAGAAGAGGAAAGTATTGATATATACAACAAATAAGGATAGAAAGATGAGTATTTTTTGAGTGCAGTAACAGATACATTAATATGATATCTTAGATGTGGAAGAGGAAATATGTGGGAAGAAAGAGTTGGTTCAAGGAGAGATAAGAGAAGACAAATGATAAATCAACAAGGGAAGTAAAATGAATATGATTACATGTATATATAAATATATAATTCATATTAAGTGATTATAGGAAGATGGAGATCAATTAGGAATAAATATATATGTATATCTTATATACGATTAAGCAATAATAATGCTTGCAACAATTATTGAGCCTTAGAAGTAATTATGGTGCTTTAATACAAGTATGAACAATAGATTCTTATTTGTTTGATCTACACTAACAATATACTCTGAGTGTTAAGAACAGATGAATTGATTAAGGAGAAGAAACATACAGACTAGGAAACAAAGGAGGATCAGTCTAGTTCATCACCACAGATTACTATTATCAGATATATCCTATATTCAGGTGTATTTTTTGTAAATCATTGTTTACCTATGTATGCATATTGCTTATAAGATAATACAAGTATTTAATGAAGGATTTCTTATGATAGAGTCGGAATTATGCTTGACTGTCTGAAACCCACCTTGTGGGAAGGGCTTGGGGTGAAGTGGTAGGGGCCAAAAGAGCCCACTTGTGACCTCCGCTCAATTCCACAAGAAGGAAGGCCTTGGGGTGAAGTGGTAGGAGCCCAAAGAGCCCACTTGCGACCTTTGCCCAATTCCACAAGGCGGCGAGTGTCTTTAGGGGGTTGGGACACTGATAGAGAAAGCAAATACAAGTCGCCAAGGGGGAGGGCTGTGGTATACACCCTCTTAGGCTTGGCATATGGCTTCGGGAAAACCCATCATGTCCCTTCTCCCAAAATTCTAATATGTTTACATTTGGATAATCTATGGGTGTGATGTAGTTGCCTAACTCTAATAAGTAAGCATAAATATATACATATTTGCATATATTGTTCATGTGGTGATTGCAGGTTTTAAATCCAGGATTGCATCATTAAAGAGATATTTATTTAATAAGATGAAAACCTAACCTTAATTTGTTTCAATTTGTGATTAGTAGGAAAATTTTAGGGCAAAATAGGATAGGGGACATTACACAATCCCTTACCAAACTTCCAAATGAGGGTCTCATGCCCCAAACTGGTGTATCGCATGGTAGTAGCCTAGAAAATACTTACTTTTTAATGATATTATGCCATAAATTTGAAATGTAACTAAGAATGATAACCTGCTATTTGTTAACCAAGTTTATGCTAACAATAAAATATTCATGTTAATATATGGGTGTCCTCATGCCATGCATCTATAAATACCAAAAAGTAGTTTTTTATTTTTTATATATTTCTTTTGTTCATTTCAAATTTCAAATACCATGAGCTCAAAGTTCAAGGTTAAGTCATTTAGGTTAATTGACCATCAATATGTTTATTCCAATGTGTTCCTCTAAGGGTTACAAATGCATACCATGCAATTCATAAATTTGAAATGTAACTAAGAATGACAACCTGCTATTTATTTTGATAAGATTAAGAGGAAAGACCCAAACCCATTTACAAAATAGTCATAGAAGTGATACAAAGGGGTCTCACAAGAAGTGAGACAATAAAAAAGCAAAAAAAGCAAAAACTAAAGAAAAAAATCAGTAACCAGTACTAACAGAAATAGGACCAGCCCAAGACTAGCAATTCGAAGAGACCAATTATGATCTCCTAGAAGGTGGAGGCCTTTTATAGTCTATCATTCCTTGGTAAGGAATTGCAACTTGTTATTTTTAAATTTGGTACGAGGTCTCACAAAGAGTGGGACAACAAAAAAGTGAAGGAAGAAAAAACTAAAACTAAAAAACCAACAACCAACAATAACAAGAATATGACTAGCCCAAGACCAATAATCCAAAAAGACCAGTTACCGGTTTCCTAGAAAGTGGAGGTATTTTATAACCTGCTGTTTATTAACCAAGTTTATGCTAACAATAAAAATATTCAAGTCAATATATGGCATATAGTAAAAATATTCATGTCAATATATGGGTTTTTTTATGCCATGCATCCATAAATACCAAAATACATTTTTTTAGTTTTAACAATTTGTTTTGTTCATTTCAAGTTTCTTTATGCCATGCATCCATAAATACCAAAATATAGTTTTTTTAGTTTTATATATTTCTTTTGTTCATTTCAAATTTCAAATACCATGAGCTCAAAGTTCAAGATTAAGTCATTTAGGTTAATTGACTATTCCAATGCATTCTTGTAAGGGGTACAAATGCATACCATGCACTTTTACATCTAAGGGGTACAAATGTATACCATGCATTCCATAATTCGAAATATAACTAAGAATGGTAACCCACTATTTTTTAACCAAGTTTATCCTAACAATAAAAATATTCATGTTAATATATCGATGTCTTTATGTCATGTATCCATAAATATAAAAATACAGTTTTTTATTTTTTCATTTCAAATTTCAAATACCATGAGCTCAAAGTTTGAGATTAAGTCATTTAGGTTAGTTGACTATCAATATGTATAGTTAAAAATTCATACACACACTTCTGCATCTTTGTTTTATATCATTTTGGCACAATCATCAGTACTGTCACAATGTTTAATTTGATGGGTTGTGCAAATTGAACACAATTTAGAACCCATGACCTGAAATCACTTTAGCCATCACTTTAGTTGGGACTAGTTTTGATCTCCAAGATCCCTTATTACCATGATTGCATATTATGACTGTCGTTAGATTGGGTCATTTTGTATGATCTAATTTTTGCAAAGATAGTTGTCGTTGAATCAAAAGATCGACCTGTTAATGCTCGATACAACCACTAGAGTTAATGAATCCATGGGAGGTGGTTAAGCCATGTCACGAACCCAAGCGTTACGCTACACAACAAAAGGAAACCAAGGGCGCACACCTTGCAACACTAACTCACTAAATTCAAATTTTAAGTTTCTCTCTTGAACTTATCTTTTGAAAAAATTGACAGTTACCTTGTCAACCTGTACAATAAATGCCTAAAGTTTAGTTACTGAAATCTTGTATTTATAGACAATCCTAGATCATTAAATCTCAATTAAGAATAATTAAAAAAACATTAAAAAAACAGCATTTGGAATAAAAAGCATCGAAGAGCATTTAAAGCATAATCTAATGCATTGCATCATTCTCCTTGGGCATTGCATTGATTTTGTGGTATGTGCAGATTTTGTTCAACTCCTAAGAGGTTTACCTACAAGCAAGGAAATCCAAGGTTTTCCCTCTAGCCTATGATAATTAATCTCATTGTGCTTGTGAGCACAATAAGATAGAAGTGCATTGTAGGTGGTTGGATTAGTAATAGATTGAGCCACATCATTAGCACTTGGCAACATAGTCCATGCCAAATATAAATCTATAATAGAGGTAGTTAGATGTTGAGTATCAGAGCCAAAACCATATTCCGGTTTTATATTATTTATTGCAATGTACACATATCACCGAAAGCTCCACATTCACACATCACATAAAAAGCTAGGCACTTTCAACCTTTCTTAGCTGATATAATTATGATTGCATTGTATTGTTTAGAGTTTAATTAGATCTAATCATGTTAGTAGGGTAAGCAATTTGTTTTTCATACATTTTTGATGGATGCACAATTCATAACCAAACCTATGGTTTTTCCCTAAGGTATTCTTCACTTTATGTTTCTTAGAGAGGATATATTATGGGCCTGTTCATCTGTTTTTTATAATTGCATTCACCAATTCATCTTTTGATTGTTTTATTATATTCCAACCTAGGGTTTAGCCCATATTATCCTTAATTAATATTTCCTACAAGGCCCACTTTAATGTGACCCTATCACACCCATTGAACCTTTGTTCATTGATACTTATCTAGACATTGTTATGATACATGTAATTATGATAGTTATTGATTTTGTATATGTTGTTTGGTGGTGTTTAATTATGTTTTGATTTTATTTTTACCCTACTTAGTTGTTAATTCATGTGGTTCACCATTTTAATTAAAATGGTTTGAGTACTAGTTATAACAATGACAATTCTAATTGATGCGATATTCTGAATATGTTACTGAAATAAATAAATTAAATATGATAAATGTAATGTAGTGATATGATGTTGACATTAGACTTAAATTGAATTTATTTAAAGTACTAAATTTGAAATCAAATAAATAGTGGAATTTTATGTAAGTTAAACATTTAATTAAAGTCATGGATTATAGTGAAATTTTATAAAAATTAAACGTTAATTAAATTCATGGATTCTATGTAATAGAAATGATACAACTATTATGAAGTATGGTTTATTGTGTTTATATTGGTGGTATATGATTATTTGTTTGGATTGTTTGTATATTGTGATGGATTGTGATTGAAGTGTGCATAGGTTAATTGTGACTTAATGTGCATAAGTTAATTGTATGTATAGATGTGTAAATAGTGATTTAATATTGTTGTGTTTTGGCTATTGTTATCACAATGATATTTAAAGTGTGCAATGACTGTGTAGGACATTATAGGATAGGCCAATGAGAGACACCAAAGGATTGTTGGGATCCCTACCATCTCACTTGACCTCATAGAGCAATGAAAGCCTAATTGTGCTATCCCAATTATACCAAACTATTTTGGTCAATGTGATCGAGACACTAAATTGCTAACTCATCTAGTCTCTCCATACCTCAAAATAAGGTATGCAAACCAACATAGGTATAACTTCATACCATCAACATGTATAAACCCAAAATCTAGAACCAAGTCCTTGTATATCCACCATCTTGCAAAAAGAAAATCCAATGTAAAAAAACACATAAAAATACAATAAAAAACCTTTCAAGCATCTTAACACTACAATATGGTGTAACCAATCCAAGAGAGGAATCTCACTCATACATAACACATATACATTCCAAAACTCCCACTACATGGGTAAAAATAGATGAAGGAATTGACAAGTCCACCTATATCATTCACGTAGAGGATTCGGCTAACTCCTTTATCACATAGTGTCAATGAAACATATAATGATATTCAATATGCATCACTATAAAATATCTCTCATTATCAATCTTAAAAAAACTTTCCCAAATCCTTTGCACCAATGAAGAAAGAGATCAAGGAGCTACAAAACTATTTCCAAAAGATAATAAAGTAAAAAAAAAATAGCACCTAACTCCATAGAAACCTAAACTCCATAAGAACCTTGAGGAAGAAGATCATATGTATCAGAGAGGAGAGAACCTACAAATCAAACTATGTACCTACACCAATAATAATGCGTGCCAAGCTATGTTTTGGCACCCCATTGTATTGTGTCTCAATTTTCTCTATTTTACTCTATAATTCCACACTTTACCTTTGTTGGTCAATTATATTTGGTTTGAGATATCCTTTAGTTGGGAAATGCATGTATTTTCCTTCTTTTTCCTCACTTTTTTATTTTAGTCAATTTTCCAATTTGAACCATTGAAAATTTGGATGTGTTCCTTTTTAGGTTTCCCTTGAGTTTTTGAAACCTTTGTCAGAAGTTGATGAGGTTGTGAAAACATTGTTGGAGTTTGAGATTTTTTTTCAAATTTATTTGTTTTGCCTATGCTTTGGCTAAGTCTTCATGTTAACATTTTTTGAGGTTCTAAAACCCCCATCGCGAGTCGACAAGGTTTTCATAACCTGCTCAAAGTCTCACATGGGTTTTCTAACCTTATCATTTCAATTGTAAAATATGTTGTCTTTGGCATGCCAACAATCTAATTGGTTTCAAAACTTGTGTTAGGAGTTGACAAGGTTTTCACAACCTCGTTGAATCCCAACAATGGTTTTAGAAATTTTAAATAAAACTTGTTTGAAGTGGCTCATTGGAAAATGGAGGAGGTCTTGAAACCTTTGTCAACTCCCACAAGGTTCTCACAACCTCGTTAGAACTTGATGAGCCTTTTGAAAATTTTGAAAAATTAAAGGGTGAATGAATGCTTGTTGGCTTGGTGAGGATTTGAGATGGTTTATAACTATTGAAGGTTGTTGATGGAGATTATATTACTACCATGTTTCGTCAATAGTAAGAGAAATCAAAATAAAGTGGGGTGTTAGCAAGGTAATAAGGTTAATAAACCTTTGTCAGATTTTGACAAGGCTTACACAATGGTTTTTAGAACCATTTGAAGAATGAAATATGGAAAATTTTGGTTTATTTAATGTCCAAATTTTTTCATTTTGGATTCACTGATTTTTGTGGGAAACAAATTCTAAGTGTTTGTCAACTTTTCAAGAGGTTCTCATAACCTTGTTGGGCTCCAACATGGTTCGTTAAAACTCGTCAAAGTCTAACGCTTTTTTTATGGTTTTTTTCTTGAGGGTAGAGTTTTGGAAGCGTGTCATTGATTTTCCAAGTTTTGTGCTCATTAAAGTTTTTAGGTGGTTTTGCAACTAGTGTTAGCTCCCAACAAGGTTCTCACAACCTTTTTAGATGTCAACGGGGTTTTGGTTACCTACTTGTTCATCGATAAGAAGAATAAGAGATATTAAAGAGAGACTAAGTGCATGGTTTTTTGATGAATTGATGTGGATGTGAAACCTATGTTAGCTACTAATAAGGTTCTCACAATCTCTTTGGAGCTCGATGTATCTTTCCTAACCTATTGAAGACAAAAAGGGGGTGCCACATGTTAGCATTTCATAATGTTTTAAATTATATTAACCCTGAAAAGTTTAAATGTTACACCAATGGCTAAAAAATATGTTATTTATCATGTGGGCCTCATGTCAGTGACAAGTGGCATCTTTGTGCTCCTTTGGAATGTGGTGGTCAAGTTGTAGTCGTTTGGGATATGGTTTTGTTGATGGTGAAGATGACACAAACAACGTTAAACAAAATATTTCTACTCTATTTCTCCTAAAAAAGAAAGACAACATATAGTAGCCTAACTCCCAAGATCCTAGTAGTTGGTTCTCAATTGTCTGATTTCACTCAATTGGTCCATACAACTGTAATATTCAAGGGGCCTTTGCTGGTGATAAGGAATGCAAGCAACAACAGATTCATCAATCTATACTTAGTGAAAGCGAGTTTAAATAAACAGAAAAAGATAGGTCAAGGCATAAATCAATAAAACATGAATAAAATTCTCTAACATCCTGACATATGTTTCCAACAACGAATGCTCTTTTAATAGATCAAGAAAACCATAACATGATGCAATTTACAGAACAATCCATACTATTGCATACATTTACAGTGCTTAGTTTAACCATCACAATCACTCATCACAATACTTTTAAGATATAAAAAGAATAAAACTCTTCATTCGTTGCTAATAACATAGATCAACAAACATGTAACAATTCCATCCATAGACAATTTAATGAAATAATCTTTGAAATTTGGTTCCTTCTATTGATTCTCATCAAATAAGAAACATTTATGCTTCAACAAACTCACTGGCATACAGACAGATTATGATTCATTAACCTCATCCAATAAACTCAATTCCAACATAACACTGTATAAAAGTGTATCTAAATTTAACTGAACTTAAAACAAAGTATCCTTTTAAAGCTATGAAAAATCCTATCTGCTACTATCAGGTGGCTAATTCTACTCTCATTAGCCAACCTTTACAATATGGCACCCAAAAATACATATAGGCGTTCAAAGCATAAATTCCTCTCAATCAAAATTGAGATCCACTAATCAAGGAATTGAAATCTCCTCAGAAACTTAGACTAGTTGATCTCCAATTCCAACGTTGATTGCCCTGTGAAATAGGAAAGAAAGAAGGGGGGGAAAGTCATGTGCCCAAAATAGGCTGCTAACTCATTCTTTTGTATTTTGCTCCAGAATGTATTCATCATAATTGGAGAAGACCCGTTGAAGAATATCTATATCCGACCCATCAATCCAGCTGTCCTCAAATTTATTCACTTCAGTTCTGCGGAGGAAAACCCCTTCATGTCTTTCAATTTAGTCAACTCCTTTCTTGCAGCCTTCACTCCTTCCCTGACATCCATCAATCTATCTAATAATAGATCCTCTCCATCATCCTCTTTTTGCATAACCTCTTGAAATCTATTATCCCATTTCTCTTTTAATTGACTTAGAGGCATGCCCTCTTTAACCGGTATATCAAAATTAACTAGAATAGCTACAACAGCTTATAGTTCATCAAGTTGTTCATTCAAATCCTTACTAGCATCTTGGATTTCATTCCTATGCTTGTATATAAAATCGGATCTGAACCGGATTATACAAGAGGCTTTTTCCAAGAAGTCCACATTGTCTTCCTCAAGAATTGACTGTTCAAGAAGGGTTGACTTTGGCAATTTATTGATATCTTTTATCTTCTAGACATACCCCCTATATTCTTCCTCCTTCTTTTCCAATGTTTTAGTATGGTGATTCATTTCTTCTATTAATTCTAATGCTGCCTTGTGGATCTCAAAACTGCTTACTAACACCTCTCCTACCTCCTGGTTAAGTTTATCTATCCATCATCCCAACCTTATTCTTTATTTGCACCAGATCATCAACCTCTCTTTTGCTGAGCAAAAGTGGTGTCTCTAAGGCAACAGTTTGTTGTGATCTAGGAGCGAAAACATCCAACTGAGCTTTGAGCTCATCCTTTCTTTGTTTGTCCTTCATCATCCTTGACTTGGTGGATGATGCTACAAGATCAATCAAGTTCATCTGCTGATTTCTTGGAGGCCTTCCTAAATTGACAGTGCCCAGTTGGTAATCAGTGACCTGCATGTCTCCCATATCTTTATCCACTACTGGTATTGCACATTCTGCAATAATTTCCCCTACCTCAGTTAGTCTTGTGGAATGAAGAATTCTAGCCCTCTTCTTGGGTTTCTCCTTTTCAATCTCCTTCATCATATCTTCCCAATTAAGAGGCGGTGGGGGAGCTATTTGTTTCTTTTCAAGATCAAGCTTCAACTAGGTAGGAACACTCAGAGTAGTAGCCATTACTGTAGAAGAAGAGGTAGCAGTTGTAGAAGATAATGGTTGTAGTAAATTAACCCTAGGTTGAGAATCAACCTCCTGTACATTTTGTTGTTCTTTTCTTGCATTCTCTTTTGCTAGCTTCTCAACCTCTTCCCTATCTCTTTGCTCTTGTATCCTTTTATCTTCTTGCTCCTTTTACATTCTCTCTTCCTCCAACCTCTTCTCTTCAAGCAGTTTATTTATTTCCTCTTCCAAGACCTTGAGTTTTTCCGATGCTTCCTCTTTTTGTTGCTGCTTAGCCAGCTCCTCAACATCCTTACTATTCTGTAGGCATTCTTCTTCTCTTTTCTTATAGGCCTCTTCAATCATTTTAAACTTGGCCTCAAGGGCCTCTCTTTCTCTTCTTGGCTTGGCCTTTTCTTCTTCCAACTCATGTATCTTTTGCACCATTTCCAATCTGTCATTTTCATGCTTTGTTCTGAACTCATGCTCCTTTTGCTGCTGCTGCTTGATCACTTCATCAGCTCTCTGCTTGGCCTCTAGCTGTTGTTGCTAGAGTACTACATCAAATTTTGCCTCTCCGTCTATTTCTTTTTGCTTTGCCATAAATTTAGCATGTGCCTGTGCATCTGAGACTTTCTTAGCCTCTTCAAATAATGCCCATTGATCCTATTTTTTCAACACATGCTCAGTTTCCTCCAGAGGCGTCTCCTCTTGTGTCTCTTTATCTGATAAAGTATCATCAGAGTCTGTTTCTATGTCATGAATCTCCATCTCTTCTTCCTTTTCCTTTAAAGTCTCAGCTTCATCATGGAGAGTCCCCTTAGGCATTTCTCCACTTTGTTGCTCTGGAGGAGGGAGTTGGGTAGATGATTCTCCCATAACTGATGTTGAGGGCATCGATCCCATTGGAACTTCTCCTTCATGTGCCTCGAGCAATTCTTGGGTTGGAGCTTCAAGCTCAAACTCCTCTATGTCAGGGGGAAAGAACTCTAAAGGTTCTTTGGGAGGCATTTTCCTCTTGGTTCTCTTATACCCTCTCCCTTTCTTAGAAATTTGACCCCCAGGAGCTTTGGTTATGAGTACAACCCATTGGATACTCCTATCCAATACTGGTCTTGCTATTTGTTTGATATCAACCGTCTCCTTCACATCCCAATCCATAGGGAATAAGTTCTTGGTACTTATATTTTGTGCTTCATATACAAGATTGAAAATTACACCATCATCTGACAATGTTTCAAGAATGTCAACTTTGACCCCAAATTCCACCATAAGTGGGACATGCAACCTCTCATAATTTATCTTCCTGAGGTCATATTCATCCCGGAGATCACTCCAGAAGTCTTCAAGTAGGTTGAAATGTTTATCAAAGACTGAAGCAAGCAAGGCATTCATCTTTATCTTCGGATCAAAATACTTCTTGGTAGTATATAGGCCTAACTTCAAATGCATTAACTCATTACAAACAACCTTAGCTCCCACAAGGTGTGGGCAACTGTATTCACCCAATTGCATGGGAAACTTGTGACAACTTGTTTTATGCTTTATTCCAAACTTTGCATTGACCCCCAAAGTTTGGTAAACAAACTCCATTAAGACAATTCTATTGCTACAACACCTAGGGAGCAAGTGAGGATGACCCTCAAACCCAACCAACCTGAAATAAGTGAATTTGGGATATTGAATAAACCAATAACCCCACTCTGTAATGAATTCCATAGCTTCTTGGCTCAACCTATATCCTGCATCTCCATTAAGTTGGTTAATAACTACATATAAAAATGCATCATTGACTCTTCTATAATACAATTCAGAGATTTGCAAGGATAGCTAGTCATAATGGTTCCATACTTTCTTTTGCCCATCAGCTTCTTCTAACACTCCCACTCTATTTAACCTTGGAAAGATGCCTCTCCTTGCTACTGCATAAATGACATAAGAGGTCATAAAGAAACTCTTAGTTTCCCTCACTCTTATCATTTGATTATGTATGCTTTCAACACAATCATAGGCCAATCAAACTGCTTCCTTCCATCCAAGATTTTTTGAATGAATGGAAACATCCATTCTTTAAAATGAAAAGCATCTCTCTTTCCGAAGACTCTAGATAACATCATTATAATATCTCCAACTTCTTTGTAGAACTCTGCCCTTTTTGGCTGATCTGAAAGCTTTGTTAGAGACTTCTTCTCAGTTCTTAACCATTTCTTATTTAAATGAGCCTTGTTGGTCTCCTTATGATTGCTATATATCTTTAAAGCTTCTACCTCATTAAGTTTTCCAAGATTCTTTGGATTAGGAACATTGAACATAAATTGAAACATTTGGGGAGTCAAATCTATGATAACATTGCCTTGTGAATCAACACATTGTCTAGTGGCCGGATTATAAGCTCCAGTTGTTGTCATTATCAGCTCAAGACATTGGATTGATAGAGGAAACACAGTAATGTGAGCCAAACCAGACTCAACTATCCTTTGAGTTCTCCCTGTCACCTCCTCAACAAATGTGTCTAAGTACAACTCCTCATAATTAAATGGACCCAGAGTTGTGTCAGTTATATTGGCCCAATCAAATTCCACCTTGCTAGTAGTGACAATAGGACCCCTATGATTATACCTCAAGGTATAAGGGAGTTGTTCAGGTTTAACCTTTATAAGCTTAGTTGCTGCCTTTGAAGTTTCTGCAGGCTGACTCCTCTGAGAAGCCTCTCTTGATGCTCCTGACATCTTTTACTTTCCTGCAATAAAAACCCCAGATTAGATCTATAAGAAGTATAACAAAAACATGATTAGAGATCTTACCCTTCCATACATACCGAAGGTAGAACCAGCCAGAAGACATCCTTAAAAGTCTCCTTTAAAAACACTGTCAGGGTTAGGACCAAAATAGGCATTGAGTTTAAAATAAACCATACGGCGGGATCGGAGTCGAAGTCAGGATGGAAACCGGAATCAGAATTGGAATGGAATCCGATTTGGTACCATGAAGAAATTTCAAATTTATGTCCAACTCCGATTCCGGTTCCTCCCGTGTTAATCAACATTTTGAAAGCCTATTTCTTATTGGAAGCGGGATCAAAGATGGAATGAAAATGGTAACCGATACTTACTACAAATCAAGGTTTAAGATAAAAAAAACAACTCCGATTTGATTCCACTTAAAATAGTTATGGCGTCACTAAAAACTTCAACAGGATAACGGATGACATCATAACGTCAAGACTAGGTCATGAGAAACCGAGGGGGGCTCAAAAATAACCATACAAGACCATCCCCATATGACCAAGAGGCGAAAATAGTAACTAGAGCATCATTTTCTAATTTAAATAGAGACATGCAAAAACCCTAAATCACAAACCCTTTGCTTTAAAATAATTAGGGCACAAACCTAACCCTATTCGAAACTAATCAAGTCGATTACGCCGAAGGACCCTTAAATAAAACTGTAAATCAACGAACCCTATAAACGAAATATAGCAGATGATTCATATCCAAAAACCTAGGGCATCATGGTATGATCACGACTAAAACGTGAAAATGATCATGACAGAAACAAACAAACGAAAAAAGCCAAATACTTAAAAAGACAAAACAAAACAAAAGAGAACATGAACACAATGAACAACATGAACTCAAAATAAAACCAAGAGTTACAAATCCATGCGAACCACAAACAACCGAACACAACAAAGCGCAAAACAAATGAAACGAGAAAAAAAACCCTACCTCCAAACGCAATCAAATAGGCTAGCCCTTTGATGTGAATCTACGTGCAACTATCTCACTCTTGATCAAATCACGCGCACAAATGCTCCACCTCAACTCTAGGTCATCCTTAATCTTTAAATAGTGATGATAACATCCAGTTAATCGTTAATTAAGGTTAAAAATGCAGCTTCATATGTGCATGGTACTTGTAATTAATGTCATAAATGCGACAAATTGGAGTCGGAACCATAGAGGGAACTGGCACATTATTGTTGTGTGACTAAAGTAAAGTCAAACAACAAAACAAAATGGCGGGATCGGAATCGGAATGGAAATTGATTTAGAAACTTTGTCCAAGTTTCGAATTTGGTTCTAGTGCCGGTTCCGGTTCTAGTTCCACCAACAAAGAAGAAAGAGGAAAGAAAAAGCTAATAAAAATAATAAGACCGAAAAAAGAAAACCCATCACCGATCTTAAGCCAAACGAACAAACCAAAAGGGCGGAGGCGGAGGCGAAATGGGAACCAAGTTCGAGACTTATGAATAAACCTCAGATTTAACATCCACTCTGGGTCCGGCTCAAGAAAAGACAAACCTAAAAGACTAATGAAAAGACAACCGGGAGCGAGATCAGAATGGAATCCTTAAAACAAGTTTCAAACCTGATTCCGTTCCGGTTCCGGTTCTGGCAGAACAACAAAAGAAAAACAAAGTGTTGGAGAAAAGAAACTCCAAACTTTGTTGAAAAAGCAACCAAGGACAAAAAAACAAAAGGGGGACCCATTTTGACCAAGGCAAAAGATGGGGTGGTTATGCAAGGCATAACAGGTTTGAGTTACAAAGCTTCTCCATGGTTCCAACATGCACCGAAAGCATTAAACTGGGTAGGCAAAGGTGCGATAAAGAAGTAGTCAACCCATGTCATTATAAAATTCCTTTCTAAAATGGTTTTGAACACCATAGTGGCACTAGATGTTTTAATTCGCCCACCTACTTGTGATCATTTTTCCACCAACTCTCCCTCCTTTTTTGAGTACCATTAATGGATAGAATTGATTCTTGCAGAAGGATATGGAATCCCGTACTCCACCAATATTGTAAGGATGTCATTGGGTATGTTTGAAGTGCAAAAATGATTGAAGTTTCTAATATGATGACACAGTTGTCACCTACAGTTGTAGGAAATCATTGATTTTTAGGGGCCCCATTCAAGTTTGCACATTACTCATTTTGGGTACCTGATAGAGGATATAGATACTTCTTATTTATTTTTGAAGGGATGGGAAATTATTCAGAGAAAAATAGAGAGCAAAAAGAAATGTCTACCTAGGATTTTTATTCCAAAAAGGGAAAGATAACCATTTTATAAATTGATGAACTATGTTTGTCTAGAGTATGTAAATGATTGATTGTAATCTCAAGAAGAAATAATTTAAGGTGCAAAATCAACCTTGTTTGAGTGTCTCCATTGGTATTATACGTGTTTCATGATTTATATATGATTAGTTGGTCAACTAGACGTTTGTAAAAACTTAGCAAATATTTTTGCATAGTATTTGTTCATAATAAAATAAATATATAGGTTTTTCAATGGATAAATAAGTAAACTCTCTTGATATTTTATTAATTTAGTTACTTCATTCAATGCATGTGTAGAACATGGTTTGCTTGTGTATTCAAAGAAGTACAATCTTCCATGGAATCTTCATTAAAGTTCCATGTTCAGGTTATTGGTAATTTATATGTTTTGGGTTAGCTCATGACTTTTTTGTCCTACTAGAATAGGCACCAATTTGTTGTAAACCCCACTTGTCATCACCCTAACACCTAAATGATCCACTTAATTATTTTTCTTTTGATAAAATCTAGGTAGTTTTTCTAGATTTTTAGGTGTAAGAGATAAACTATCAATTAGGGGTAGATTCATCTATTTAATTCAACTTTGTGCTTGATAATTTTGTTGTTAAAGGTGTGCAATTTTTTTTTTCAAACTAACATATCAATATATTTTGACACCAATATTGGGATGTACATAGTGTAAAGGGTATAATTTTCCACAAGGTAAGTATTCAATTCTATTTGTCATCAATTAATATAACACCTTTGGGAAACCCCCTTGCTCTTGCAAAGCTAGAAGAGGATGAGGTCTTATCCACCTCAACAATTGGTCTTATGTTTCTCAACTTGACATAGGTTTAAAAATAATCTTCCCAAGTTTGACACCTCTGACACTTGGGATACTATCCTACCTAAGGGTTTTGGGATTCACAGCTGAAATCACCAAAAAATTGGTGTTGTTTCCAAGGATAAAATTACTTTATCCATTTTTAGGTATTAGGAAATTGGAGATATTCTAAAAGACCTTAATAATAGTATTTACAACTATGCATGGTGGTTTGGCTAAGTTTAGAATGCCATCATCTTATGCCAAAAATTTGGTGTCATTGTTAAGAATGGTTTAAATCAAGATTCAACTTGAAGACTCGGGTTAATCAATAACCATGATTAAAAATAGGAGGATTGGTCCTTGGATGGTAAAAAATATAAACCTTGCTGATATAAAGGTTATTTACTCTTGATTTAAGGAGGGACGACTCTATTAAGGATTAACTCAAGAAATGATTTCTAAAAGAGGATAGATATGGATCAATGATCCAAAGGTCAATAAATTCCTGATATAATTTCCCCTCATGTGAGGTGACAACAAGAAAAATGGAAGGTTAAGAATTAAAGTATATCATTTTTACATGTCTCTCATATTACTAAAAAATAGGTACTTTAGGTAATAGAGATGCATCAAAAGATTATGATTGATCTATGCATTAGATGATTCAATTGATGATGGGATCAAAACTAGGAAAAAAAACCCTTAGGTGCGATTGTAGGAGGCCTAGATAATTGAGAAAAATGTTGATGTAATAAATAGAGATACATCCCAAAATTTGCATTCAGACATGAATTCGCCTCTACCTCCATGTCTAAGAAATCAAAGGGGAAATTGACATAACAATTCTCCTACCACATCTCAAGGAACTAAACAAGAGGTATAAACTATGTTCCATGTCGTTGATCCAACTAATCAATTGGAAAATGAGTGTAAGGAAAGAGAATTAGATCACCATATAGATATTATTGACCAACTCAAAGAAAGGAAACGTGAGACCAAAGCACAAATTGTAGTGCAACAGTATCAACTTGCTCAATAAAACCAATAAATGAATTAAAATCTAAATGATACTCAACAATATAATGTAAATTAGGATAATGCATAAAATGTTCCAAATCAACAAATGCATGATTTGCAAAAAAATCAACAAAACCCCAATAGCAAAATGTAGGATAAATGTGAGGGTAAACCCTATAAGACAAGCTCAAATATTTTCTCTAGTGAGACTGCCATTAGGATTAAAAATATATAGAAAATTTATTTTTTATGGAGTTCTCAATTATCCTAATCTCATTCTAGCTAAGATTAGAGGAAAAGTGTCAAAATTCCAAGATAACAAAGTTATCACTAGTGAGGACCAATTGAGGAATTTTATTGATGTGATAGATGAATATGAAATAAAAGATGAGGATTCCATGATGAATGTATTTGTACAATCATTGGAAGAAAGTGCAAACTAATGATAGAAAATTCTTCTAGATAGGATAATAGACTCTTGGGATGAATTTATGAGGGTTTTGCTACTACAATATGGAGAAATAGTGGATCCAAAATTTGTAATTCATGAGCTAAATACTATAAAGAAATAGGTTAATGAGATGGTTGATTTCAATGGTAGTTTTATCATGGCGATGATGAAATTGCCTCCCCACGTAAGGCAAAATGATCCTATGTGTCTTGTTTTATATTGTGGAGCATTTGATTAAAAAATGGGATATTTCTTACGAGACAAGAACTCTCAAACATTGAGGGAATCTTATTCTATGACTATCAATATATAGTAATTTGAGAGAATCTAGTAAGGATAGTAAGAGGGCTTGTGTAAAACTTCATAAATTAGGTGTTTAAACTTCTAGTAAGCCCCTCACCATGAAGGAAAAATTGGACAAGTCAATGGGGGCCATGAAGTATCTCTTGTAAAAGGTTGCAAAGAATGAGAAAGGTATGTCTTATAACAATGTTGCCACACATTTTAATGAAGGTCAAATATTGCATTACAAGTCCTATAATTATGATTGGTCTAAAAAATAAGGGTTAAAGAACAAGCAAGTTATCTTAAGAGATGATAACAAAGGATACCAAGAAGGAAACACCCCTAATCCCTTAAAGAAGTATCACATGTGAATCTATGACAAGATTTATTCTGGTGTGATGTGTGTTATTTTCCTTAGGATCAATCAAAATATGTTGTTGTTGTAGTACTTGAAGAAGAGAAAGAATTCTAAGAAAATAAATGTGCATATAAGTATTACGAGGATGCTAATATTGATCAATTAGATGTATATGAGGGTGATGAATTCTTTTAGTATGTCATGGTAATCATTGTGTTCCACATGGGTTACTGAGTAAAGACTTTGATCAAATCAAGAAAAATGAGGCAACAATGTAAGATAGAAAAACCTTCTAATGAAGACATCAAGTCTCTCACCGAGGTTGTCATGCTTGTCCAAAGTGATTAATAGCTAAGAAATGGCCAAGTGGGTGAAAAAGACAAATTTGGAGTTGTGGTTGTTCCTAATGCATCAACTAAATAAATAGGCAAAGGTAAACAAAGTGATGATGGTGCAAAGAAGATTGCAAGCCAAAATGTAGGGTTCACCCCCTAGGAAGAAAACACATTTTCTAAGTGCATTCATGCAACAAAAATATGTCCCTATAAATAAATTGATGCCCCAACCAACAACATAGAAAATCCAAAGGTTGTTGGAGATAATGTAAAATAGAGTAAAGTCAATGAAGCAATAAACGAGAAAAATGAGATACATAAGGAATTCATAAATGCAACTGAGTCAAGAAAAGTTACAACTAATAATCATGTAATGACTTTTGTCCCTAATAGTAGTGTTGTGACAATCCCATTGTCTACTCCCCCACTTGCCTACCAATTGATTGGCATGACACAAACATTGGGCCAGCTAAAAGTTCAAGTGTCTATCAAGGAATTGTTAAGGATCCGTAAGTAATGAAGGGGGCATTGATTTATCTCAAATCCCTAACAACCAAGTGAACCTACATATGTTAATAAATATGGAGTAGAGGAGTAAAGTACTCAAGAGGCCTCAAATTTCTACTTAGGTACCATGTCCACAAATAGAAAATAGGTATTTGATCCATTTTATAAATCTTTGCAAATAATGGTGGCTCGTACATTATTGCATGTTAGATTTTGGGGCATCCAACAATGTGATGTGATTGGAAGGCATGGAAAAACTAGACTTATGGGTCATAAAGTCATATAAAAAATGTTTTTCCATGGATTCTCATGAAGTAAATATGATTGGAATAGTAAATGATGTTGAAGTGCAACTTGTTGCATACCCTAATAAAAATAATTCAATGGACGTTATCATAGTCGATTGTCCATCTAAGAGGGGTGTGCTACTATCTAGAAAGTGGGAAAGTAAATTTATGGTACCATTCAAGTGGACATATCCTATACTACCGTACCATTGAATGGAAAATTAGTCCAATTTTATAGGGAGAAAAAATGTTACAAATTGTGGAGAATAAAAATGAAGCAAATAATGAAGTTTGCTACTTGGATATGGAGCTTGATTGTTTAGTGTTGTATTGTGATGATGAATTTGAGAAACAAGTAGACCTTGATATTTTTTATTTACCCCACATCAATATCCAAGAAATGGCGGCATTTGAAATATGCATTTTGATGGTGCATTCTCAAGAGATGGTAATGGTGGAAGAATTGTATCAATGTCCCCAAAGTCTAAAAACTATAAGTTCGCATTCAAGTTGAACTTTGAGTGCACATAGATATTGTGGCTAAGTATGAGGCTTTCTTGCTTGGTTTGAATGTGTGATGCAAGTGGGACTCCCAAATGCATGTTGAAACCCACAAATCACAAGCAATTTCTCAATACATCATATGCAAAGACTCTCTGCTCACAAACAAACTCACAATCCACCACAAAAACACTAAACAAACTCATGCTTGTGGAGGGGGGCCTAGCTCGATTGGCTAAAGAATCATATTGTAGGCAAGAGGTCATGAGGTCTAGTCTCCCCCCAAACGCATGGTGTCAGAGGGTGTGTTGTGCTAGTGATACATGAGCATCCATGGTGACTTGCAATCCTATGTCAACAAAAGGTTGATTTTTTTAATTATACAATTTTGAATTTTTGAAGTGGATTAATTTTTGGTTTGAATTATATGGTGAGGATGGATAAATATTTATCTGCAATTAATTCCTTTGCAACTTTGACAAGTTGACTGGTGGGGTTTAAAACAAAAAAGTGGAATAAAGGATTAACATTACAAATTATTTGGAAAAACTCAAGATGGGCATTGAAAATGGGATAATGGATGTTTTAAAACACAAGAATAATATCCCTAAAATGTAGGGATTGGAGGTGGACACCCAAGACCTGATTTTTGTTTTTTCTAAAATTGCAAGTGAAGAATTAAAGCAACAACTCGTATCTTTGTCCAGGTAGTTTGAAATGGATTTTATTGTGTATTATTCATTTTTGAGAAGTTTGGATTTGCACCCACAGAGAATATGGTGTACCTAGGAAGAGAGGGTAGAAAATTTAATTTTAATTAATTTTATGAGGAAGTGGTGGAGAATCTGGAGAATGGGGAAAGCAAGAAAATAATTTTTAAAAGGCAATTTTTGGGGGAAGAGAAGGAGAGGCATGGATCTTTTGGGAGAAGGTGGATAAGGAATTTTGATGTAGGTTTTGAAGAGGTTTTGCAGCAGCAAATGGTTTATGAAATCCATGGTTGAAGATCAACAAGTTGGTGATTAAAGATTGCAGATTGGAGAGCTAGTTTCATAGTGCAACGAGATGATTTGAAGAAGAAGAATTGTAGCTTGATTTTGGAGGTTGTTTGTTGTATCATAGTAGACTCTAATATATTTTGCATTGATTTATTTCAGATTTTATGGCTGCAAAAACTTATATAATTAGTTTTTACTGAAGTTGAGAAACTTTGTTGCAAGTTAAATTGAGAAGATTAATTATGTTGTTGCAAACTTTTACATCTTGTTTGTTTTTATTGGTGTTGAATAATTTTTTGCAAGGGTTGTGTGAGTTTTCTCTCCATCAGTGGTATCAGAGTGGGAGTTCTTGAGTGTGCAAGAAAAAGCATCGATTAGAGGTAGTTTGCACTAGGACCTGAGGGTGGAGAATTTGTGATTTTGTTTGCAGATGAATGTGCAAGTAGTAAGAAGAAATTTTAAGAGGATTTGAGGAACTGAGGTTCCCATGATTGTAGATAGATAATCGAAGGAGGAAATTTACAATAATATTGGTGAATATTGGAAGAGGGTTTTGTAAACAGATCACTAAAGGAGGCAATTTACATAAGTAAAACTTGAGGGTTTGAAGATTTGTGTTGTTAAGGAATTGAGAGGTTTTGAAAATGGAGAATAGAAGAGTTGAAGGTATTTTTTATTATCTTTCTAATGATGTTTTGAATGCAGGAAATAAATATGATGTAATAGAGTGTCATGCATGTGGAATTAAGGAAGAGGAAGATGATGAGTGTGAAAATATTGAGGAACTTAAAGCTGAAGGATGTCTATTGGAAGACATGGAGGATGAGACTACAATGATTGTAGCAATAAAAGAGAGTTCTTTAAAGAACACCTATGAATTTGAGAAGGATGATTTACTCATTCAGATTGAAAGAGAATGGGATCAAATTATTGCAAGGGAAGAAAAAGTTGCAGCAGTGGAAGATACTAAGGTAAAATTTAATTTTGATAAATGTTGTTATGAAGATGAATGTGAGTACAATGAAGTTGCAGTAGAAGAGTGTCATTTGAAGGACATAGAAGAAAGTGAAGGGGATGATTTATTGATGTAGATGGCAGCAGTTGAAAAAGAGTGGGATGAGTTAATCTTAGGTGAGATGAAGGTTGCAGCAAAAGGTGAGGTAAAATCATATTTTGATGTTTGATTTTATGTAGAATTTATTGTAATAGTAGATCAATTTGATAAAGTTGAATTTGAAGAGTGCAAAGTGAAGGTAAATGAAGAGTTTTCTAATAAATCTTTGTTAGAGAAGAGTGGAGATGAAGATGTTTTGATTTGTGACTGTAAGATGGGGAAAATCAAATAGCATAGATAAAGTGACAACCAAACACTTCTAAGCTATTAACCTCATCCAAACAAGAGAATACAAGAAAATGGAGAATAATAAGCTAAAAGCATTCAAATCAAATAATCCCATTGAAAGTTGCTTCACTTCTCTTGTCTCTCCTATTTCTTCTTATGTCAATATTGCCCTCAATTTTTTTTTGAAGTTGTGCAAATACCTACAAATAGTAAGCAAGAAATTTGGAGATAATGGTTGTTAAATTGAAAATGGAGGAGAAAGGTTGCTTTTATAGACAAAATTTAGAATGGATGGCTAAGATTAATCCTCTAGAAGGATTCCAAGATCAATGAATAAGAATGAATGAGATGGAGGTTATGAAATGGATGGTTGATATTGAGATTGAGATTCTAGAAAGATGCTCAGATCAACGGTTAAAAATTGATGCAACCATAATATGTCATGCATGGAAAAGATATGACGCTGACGGCTATGACACTCGACGACTATGACAACAATGAAGGAAATGACAGGGATTAATGACAAGGCATATTTGACTAGAAGAGGTGCATAAATAATTTGTTTTAAATTATATATTCAAAAATGGAGAGGGACAAGTGGCAAATAAATAATTTATTTCAAATTATTTATTTGGAGGAAATAAAAAAAGAGATTTAATTAAATTCATAAATTTAATTAAAGGAGGAGATAGAAATTAGACATGGATAATTAAATTATTTAATTATTTATTCAAAAGGGATAAATGACACATAATTAAATAATTTCGTCAATTATTTAATTATAGAAGAATAAAGGGTCAAATAATTATTATCTGACCATGTATGCAAGACAAATAATTAAATAAATAAATTATTTAATTATTGGAGAAAGGGATATATTAGCGACACAATTAAATAATTTTAATTGATCAGGATATGAATGCAAGGTGAATCAATTAAATAATTACAAATTATTTAATTAATAGAGGAATATGATCGAACATAATTGAATAATTAAAATTATTCAATTATCGAAAGATGGCGACCAGGAAAAATGATGCTCGCAAATTTGGGACATTTTTCAGTGTCTACACTTTGCCCCTCTTTGACATAATGCAGCTCATCGCGGTGTGTCAAAGAAATTTAATTATGAAATATGCCCCAGTGTAAAGAGAAAGGGGAAGGATGATCAAGAGGGTTGTGGTATGCCCCCTCGAGAGGACGATTGGGTTCAAAGAACACAAATGTGCTCTCGAAACGAAAGATAAGACTAGAGGATGAAGGATAGAAGAAATGTTAGCATGAAGGAGATGGATGTTAGCATGGAAAAGAAAAGGGAGATGGGATGTTAGCGCGAAAAGGGGAAAGAAGATAGACAGGAAATGATAAGGGAATCAACTTTCATGCTTATATTTTTATATTTATCATCATTGGGCGTCAAAAATGTTGATGAGCCCAGTTTTTGGCATATTTTAGACTATGTTTTTAAACATTTTTATATCTTTTATTATGCTGAGAAGACATTTAGTGGTAATTATGGAAGTGATACATAGAATTTATGCTTAATATAACAAGTTTATTATGATAAGTCTTTCCATGGTTATTGCTTAAATGTTTTATTAGTTTGATAGAAGATGTGTGCCTTGTGACTTTTTGTGATGACATACCTTTCCTGCAGCCACTACTGTTAACCTTCCTACAACCATATCCAAAATATTGTTTTCTCCAAACCAATACCTAATGAATGTATGAATGGAATGATAGATTGTCTTAATGAGTTGAATGTGTTGAGTTGATCCTTTTCCGTAGGAGTAGCTGTTAGTTATTTGCAGGTACCAAGTCTCAAGGAGAATATTTAGCCTCCACTAGATCATTGCAGGACTAATTCAAAGTGGACCGATTCAACAACAAGAAGTGAGGAGACAGCTGATAAGTCATCCGCCATGCTAGGGAAGCGTTCCAGGAATCCAGCAAAGGCGTCTTGATGACACATAAATCTAGGATAGTGGTGCTTTAATTCTTCAAACTGATTTGACTCAGTTCTCCCTCTTGTGTCCACTTCTTCATTAGGTTGATCATGATGTAATAAAGATTTCCCATTTTATAAGGGAAAGGTTAGTTAGTTGTTAGGTTTTAGTTTTGAATAAATAGCCTGTTCTACTTCAAAGAAAGGGTTGGAAGTTTACTGTGTAATAGCTTTAGTTTTCCAGAAATACAATTGCAAATTTTTGAGCAATGTACTTATCAGTTTTAGTTCAATAAAAGCGTTCATGGAATTTACAGTTTAATCTATTGTGTATCTCTGACACTACCTAAGGGGGCCCACTTAGGGATGTTGTCTATCTTTTCATTTTTACAATTAGAATAGTTGTATTTCTCTTTCATAAGAACTTCAGTGTGATTGTTCCTGCAGTTGACAGAATTACAAAACTGTCAACTATTCCTGCAGCCACTAGGGATAGAGTAGTTCCTGTCTTTAAAATTGGATTTAGTTTTCATTCTGAGCAGATTTAGTCAATTAGAGATTGTTTCCAAAAATTCCAATTCTAGCATAGTATTTTCAGGAAATAACACATGTCTAAAATAGGTGGTTAGTGCATATACTTTGCAAACCCATTTCAAGTCTAACATCCCTGGGTTGACAATAAAATGATGTCCTTTAGTAGATTATGATTGCCAGTTGTGATGCTTAATCCCTGAGTAGAGGAATTTATGTTCCTAGTTATCAACCTGATTAAAGGACACTACGTTTTTGGCACCATTGTCGAGGATGGTGTCAAACTAAGAACCTGTTGTGGGCATGCTAGTAGAGAGTTTGAATTTCATTCCAAGTATTTAGTTTAGAATTCAGCATTCCAACATTTTCCATAGTTAGATTTACTTTTTGTTGTATGCGTAGAAGAAGAGACCAATTTGGAATATTCCTTCCCGGAAGAATAAATACCCAAGAAATTGAACCGGAACTTTTCCAAGAAGAACCATATTTGGATGTTGGCCAGGGTTTAATTACCCCATCTTCTTCCTCAAAGTTAAGCTTGAACCTATTTGATGAGCCATATGACCTTAATCCACTCATTTAGCATCTGAATAATCTGCAAACTTCCAACAACCAGGACCCACATAACAATCCACTTGCCCTTGTAGTTTATCAGCTAGGAGCTAACCCAATAAGACCACCAAGGATGGAAAGGCCTACTTTTCCATTCCCAATTCCTAACCTACATGATAATAATAACCTCAAGAACATCCCTGCTTCATTACTTCCCAAGTTCTATGGACTTATTACAGAAGACCCTCATACCTTCTTATTTGAGTTTGACATCCTTTGTAGGAGTTATGACTACACAATTGATGCACACAAGCTGAATTTTTTTCCCTCTACCCTAAAGGAGTCAACCTTAAGGTGGTTCATGGGATTAGGTGGCAATGCAATGACCACTTGGGATGAAATGAAGGAGCTATTCTTGGGAAATTATAAAGAGTATTGTAGGGGGAATGATATGAGAGGAGATGAAATCTTCAATATGTCACAGAAAGAAGATGAAACCTTGGAAGATTATGTGTCAAGGTTTTTGTTTAGTGTGTAGAAAAACACTCAACATCAGCTGAATGAGGAGTCTAAAAAACTTCTCTTTCTAAGAGGAGTTAATGATGCTTGCATTGAGGCACTAGACCTCATGGACAGAGGAGATATCACCTAAAGCAATTGGGATGATATCAAAAATATTTGTCTCAACTACTCCAGAGCAACTGTGAAGAAAGGCAGAGGGTTTAGACCCTCTATTTCAAAAGGAAATAGCTCAGGGGTGTCTAAGGGGGAGATTTCTAATCTCTTGTCCGAATTCAAGCAAGATATCATTAATGATGTTTCTACACAAATAGACACTATGCAAGCTAGGAGGAAGAAAGATGAAGCAGAGGCAATGCTAGTTGAATATTGCCCTCATTGTAGACAAAGGAAGAAGGATTACAAATGTAAGGCGGTGGCTAATTTGGAAGTGCAAAATCTTCCCACTGAATTCAAAACAATAGAAGGAGATGAAGAAGTGTTCTTTGTTGCTCAACACAGGCCTTGGGCCCCAAGACAAGGTATGCCTCATGACCCTTTGCAAAATTTTGGTTCATATAATAATCAGTGGCAAAACTAGTACCCTCCAAATTATGGCCCATATTCCCAACCTCAGTGGAATAATCCTTGGCCAAATGCTCAGTAAAACCGGTGGCAACCCCCGTAAGGGAATTGGTAGTCACCACAACAAAATCAGTGGCAACCTCCCCAAGGAAATTGGTAGCAGTCTAACCAATGGAGGGGAGGCCAGCAATGGCCAAATCAACTAGCTAGTTTCCTTCAACAACCCCAGCAACAGTCAATCATGACACCCTCTACAACTAACCAAAGCCAAAATCCAAAGCCAACTTAGCTACCTACTCAAGTTGCACCTAATCCAAATAACCAGCCTTAGCAACAACAACAAGTTTATTTCATCGATCCCAATCAGTAGCTTGCTTATGCTCTCAACTTGAGTAATATTAACTTACGGTCAGGGACAATGCTACCTACACCTTCCCCTCCCATCATTGTAGAATTGACACCTGAGGAAAATGAGCAAGAAGATACTAATGATTTAGTTTCATCCAAAGATCCCATGCAAAATACATCATCCAAACTTCACCTCCTTTTCCACAAAGGTTGGAAGGTGAAGTTGTTCAAAAGAAAGAAGAGCCTACCTTTGACATTCTTGAACAACTAAAGCACATATGTGTAAAAATTCCCTTGTTCCAAGAAATTAAAGAAGTACCTATCTATAGCAAGGCTATTAAAGAATCATGCTTGAAGAAGCTGGGTAGGAAAAAGAAAGACCCTCAAATTGTTCATGTCTTAGGTCAACTCTCTAATTTGATGCTAGAGAAGCTTACCATCCAAAAATATTTAAACCTTGGCAGTCTTGTTGTGGAAATCATTATTAATGGGGTTCAAATTAAAAATGCTTTAGTAGATCTTGGAGAAGCTATCAATGTCATGACTAAGGACCTTGTGGTAAAGCTAAGTATTTCTGACCTAAGGGCTACACCTAGAATCCTGTAGTTCACAGATAGTTCAACTATCAAGCCTGATGGAGTAGTTGAAGACCTGGTAGTCACCCTAGATTCATGGGAATATCCTGCTGATTTTATGGTCTTGTCTCCAAAAGTAACACTAGGAGGATATCCTGTAATTCTAGGAAGGCCTTCGGTAGCCACTGCTGATGCTTACATAGGATGTAGGTCTGGTAACATGAATATCTCTGATGGATATAGCACTAAGAATCTCGCCCTTTATACCCCAGTACAACCTCAACTTGAGTATGGACATGCAGTCTGGCCAGATTTAGGAGAAGAAGTGGAAGAAATGAATTTTGTGGCAAACCCGATGATGATTAACAGAGAGCCTTTTATTGAGAAACAAGAAGATAAAGAAATATTGTCTAATATCCTTCAAAATAATTATGGCATTGAGTACCCCTTTTGTGAAGAAGTTCCACTTTCCTTGTAGACAATTCTTCCCCCACCTACTTCAACTCATTATCCTGCAACAACTGACTGTTTGCACACCTTATTACCCCATGAAGTAGAAATTCCCTTTCCGTCTGAAGTATCTATGCTTGAATTGACTTCCCAAGTGGAAGTAGCTGTAAGAAAAACCTTGAATATCAATAGTAAACTTACCAATAAGAAGCAAGAGTCAATTGTCTAAATGCTTACTAGCCACAAGACAACTTTTGCCTGGGATTATAGTGATATGAAAGGACTAGATTCAAAGCTATGTACACACCAAATTTTCATCAACAATGAGTTCAAACTTGTTAGACAGCCCTAAGAGAAATTGTTAAGGAGGAATTTTAGAAGATGTTGAATGCTGGCTTTATCTACCCAATCTCAGATAGCCAGTGGGTTTCTCCACTGGTTATTGTCCCTAAGAAAGGAGGAAAATGGCGAGTGTGTGTGGATTACAGGGAGCTTAACTCAGCAACTAAAAAAGATTATTTTCCTCTTCCCTTTATTGATCAAGTCCTGGATAACTTATCAGGGAAAAAGTATTTTTCCTTCCTTGATGGGTTTAGTGGATATAATCAGATAAAGATTGCTCTTGAGGACCAAGAAAATACTACTTTCACATGCCCTTGGGGAACATTTGCCTATTTAGTCTTACCTTTTGGTCTTGGTAATGCTCCTGCAACTTTCCAAAGAGCTATGATTAGTATTTTCTCAGATATTTCATATGATTGCATGGAAATATATATGGATGACTTTACTATTTATGGTGAAACATTTGAGGAAGCCCAAGACAATTTGAAAAAGGTACTACAAAGGTGTGAAAATCATAATTTGTCACTCAATAGTCAGAAATGCTTCATGATGATGCAAGAAGGAATAGTGTTGGGTCACTACATTTCTGTTGCAGGAATACAGATAGACCCTTCTAAAATTGAAGTCATTTCCAGTCTACCCTTTCCTACCAAGAAAAAAGAACTCAGAAGCTTTCTAGGAAATTTCGGCTACTATAGGAGGTTTATTAAAGATTTTAGTCAAACAACAGGACCTCTATACAGTTTGCTAAAGAAGGATGCAGAGTTTTCCTGGACAATAGAATGTGAAAAAGAATTCCTTGATCTTAAGACTGCCCTTACACAAGCACTTGTTTTGAAGGGACCAGATTGGTCACTTCCATTCCATATTCACATAGATGCATCAAATTATGCTATTGGTGTTGTCCTAGGACAAAATAGTGGTTCAACTGAGCTTGCACTTTATTATATTAGCAAGAACTTACAATCGGTTGAACTGAATTGCACAGTTACAGAAAAGAAGATGTTAGCAATCATCTATGCAAACAAATTCAGGAATTATATCACAGGCTATCAAATATTTGTCCATACTGATCATGCAACAAATAGGTATCTCATGAACAAGAGTTCAATTACAGGGAGACTAGCTAGGTGGTTATTGCTAATGCAAGAATTTGATATCACAATTGTGGACAAACCGAGTAAAACCAATGTGGTTGCTGATTTCCTGTCTAGAATACAAAGGAAAGATGATCCTGCATTCATAGAAGATTCCTTCCCTGATGAAAATTTCTTTGTCATCAAATTCATTCATCCATGGTATGCAGACATAGAAAATTATTTGGCTGGAGGAAGAACTCCTCCTCACCTTTCACCTAAGGAAAAGAGCTTGTTAGTAGAGAAAAGCTTTAACTTCTCTTGGATTGCAGATTGCATGTTTTACACAGGACCAGATCAAGTAATGAGGAGATGTGTGAGAGGAAGACACTCATGACATACTACATGCAAGCCATGATGAACCTTGTGGTGGAAATTTTGCTGCTAAGAGAACAACCGTGAAGATCTTAAATACTGGATATTATTGGCCAACACTACATAAAGATGCAACCAAGTATACCAGGAGGTGTGATAGATGTCAAAGGATGGGGAGGCCAATAAGATCAGATGAAATGCCTTTGTTTCCACAAGTTATTGTTAAACCCTTTGATAAATGGGGACTGGATTTTGTAGGCCCAGTTGATCCACCTTCAAATGGTAAGTCTTACATTCTTGTGTGCACAGATTATGTAACAAAATGGGTAGAGGCTAGACCTATGAAGCATGCTAGAGATAATAAACTAGTAGAATTTCTCTATGAATAAATCTTTACTAGGTTTGGTGTTCCTAGAGAAATAGTGACAGACCAAGGATCACAATTTACTTCCACTCTTATTACAACCTTAGTAAATGAATACAACATAAGACATAGGAAGTCAACTCCTTATCATCCTCAGGCTAATGGATAGGTAGAAATCACTAATGGGGATATTGAGGCCATTTTGACAAAAAATAGTGGACCTGCATAGGAAGGATTGGGCTGTGAGGTTACTTGAAGCTATATGGGCCTATATAACTACTTGGAAGACTACAACAGGCTTTACACCATTTGAAATGGTGTATGGAAAGAAAGCTATGATGCTAGTGGAGTTTGAACAACAAACTCTCAGAACAACTTTGGAGCTGGATATGGATTTAAAAACTACACAAAAAGATAGAATCATGTAGCTCAATGCCTTGGATGAGCTAAGAAAGATTTCCCTGCATCATACAAAATCAGATGATCAAATGGCATGATAAGTACATAAAAGAAAATAAATTCAAAGCAGGAGATTGGGCTTTGCTATATGATTCAAGATACAAGGACAATCAACGGAAGCTACAAACCAGATGGTTGGGGCCATACAAAATTTCAGAAGTATTTGATAATGGTGCAGTTCAGCTGAGCACAATTGATGATGTCAAGTTCAAATTATTGGTCAATGGGCATCGACTAAAGCTTTACCTAAAGCCCATTGATAAGGAAGAGTTCCTGAAGCAGTTTCAACTTGAGCAGGAATCTAACAATCCTGCATCTGAAGGAATTGAGTCTCGGTTCCATTCCCTAAGAAATGCATAAAAAGTGCATTAACAGATCATAATAAAGGGGTCATCCACGTAGATCCCCATTCTATACCATTATTCCATCCACTATCCATACCATTTCTTCTTCTGCCACCTCATCCACCTGTCACACATCACCATTTCCACATTTCCAAAGATCACCTTTTGCAATAAAGAAGATGGAGTCACATCAGTCAGTTGTGACACATTATTACAGGTAAGCTCCACTTATCTCAAAGATTGATTAATTATTTTATTTATTATATTTAGTTAGGTATTAAGTAAGACAACATGTTTCCTATATGGTTGCATTATCCTTCGGTCTTTTCCGCACGTTTAAGCATTTTACCCAATTCCTAACTAATGGCCATGTCATTACTTCCCACCACCACGAAGCCTTGTCACATCAAATTTTCCTGTCCTTTCTGCTTAAACTTAGGATGTATTTTGAAAATTGCAATAAATGAGAAAACCTCCATTACTTCCTGCAATAATGACCAGGCATTTCTTTATCTCCTCTTTGTCAATCTTTTTATCTCTAAAATTTGAGTTAAGATGTTTGAAATTCTTCCTTCTGTTTTCTGCATCTTTTGAAAGAATTTCAAAAGTTTTGGTTGAGGGGAGAGCGGAGAGGTTGGTTTGAGTTGCAGGAAGTTGAATTTGAAGAAAAAAGAAATTGAAATAACCAGGGTGAATTCTTGCTCGAAGAGTTAAGTTGCAAAGACAAGCATAAAAATGGGAGGCCAGCCCATTACGCATGAGCCTACAAACCACAATGTCTTGTTATAGGACGCACAAAATTTTCCGTCATTTAGACAGTATGGGTGGCTCAACTATTTTCTCAAACTTGAAATGTTTGATGAAGCTATCACTGAGGAAATCACAAGGACATTTCACAATGGAAAGGCTAAGGTCAGGGGAATAAAAATTGATGCCTCAGTTGACAGAATTGCAGAGGTAATAGGTTTACCTCAAGCTGGTGAACTATTTCCCTGAACAAGGGATGCATGGAGTGCTAGGGTATAGTTTACTTGGCCTGGAGATCCTCCTCTACATGTGGATAAACAAGGAACCCAACAGATGCGTTTTTCATAGGAATCGAGTCCACAAGTAGGTTATATAATCAAATACCTGACATGTGAAGGTTGGTTCTCTATTTTTCATTCTCATCATTTCAAGCTATTATCTCATTTGCGTCATGGGTTATTCATGAACATACCAGATTTCCTGTATAATTTACTCTCCAATAGTGTTGCTGAATTTTAGAAGGGAAGAATTAATTCTGTCTCCCACCATTGCCTCATAAAATTACCTATTGAGAAATTTGTTAGGGATGTGTCACCAATGAGCTAGGAGGAATTTGTTCTGAATTTTAATCTAGAGGTTCAAAATGTCAGACCCAGGGGTCAGCCTCTCACTTTTAAACAATGAACCTCTTAGTCAAAGGTTGAGGCCTTTGTGGCCGCACCTCCTATGCCTGAAACATCTGACTCGCAAGACGAGGTCCCTCTTTCTAAAATATTTCCCAAAGAGCCAGTGCAAACCCCTGTTGCTAACCCTAGGACTTCCTCTAAGAACAAACAGGGGAAGTCACCAATGGTAGCACCACAACAAAAGACCCCTACACCTACTCCTGTATGGAGAAGCTCCAGGATTCAGAACCAGGCAGCCCAACATTCATTCAATACCTCTCAGTCTGCACCATCAACCTTAGAGCCTTCTAGTCCTGCACTTGAGGAAAGAGAACCATTTGTTGGTGAGACTGAGCATGTTTCAGAAGGGGCTGGCCTTGAAGAGCTAGTAGCTATTGTAAAACAAATGCAAGAAGGGGCGGAAGAGCTACAAGAAGAAGTAGTGTGTACTGGGGAAGAAAGAAAATCGGTTGCTGCTCAATCAGAAGAGAGAAGTGAAAATAATGAAGGGATGGATGAATCATCGACTGCTCCAGAAAATACATCGGAAAATCTGATGCCGTGGGAACAACAAGAGGACTGGCAGCATGATGATGAAATGGAACAGGAAATTCCTGAGCAATCAGATGCCAAAGAAATAATTGAGACAACAGAGCATGAAAATGTTGATGCACCTAAAGAAATTTAAGGGCCACTTGCAGGGAATCATAACCATATGCCTCCTCTCCATGTTACAAGTTTTGCTGCAGGAGTGTCATGTTACACAAAACTTCAAAATCAATGGACTGCCTATGAATTGGAAATTGAAGAGAGTAATCCAGAACAAGGATATAGAAATTGCTAATCTTACAGACACTCTCAATCAAGTAGTTCAACTTTTTCCACAGATAGTGTAGTGTAGGTCTCCCTCACCTATTTATTCAATGTACTTAAAGGAGTTATATTTGAACTTTCAATTAATAAGGATCTGAAAAGGTCGGAACCCTTCCTTGAACACTTCTGAGAAATTTTATGATGCATACATGGACTCACCACAACATGTCAGACACCTTCTATGTGAGTTCTATTTACACAGTTTGGTTGTGCCTCATGATAAATAATTGAATCCTTTGTGTTATGTAGGAGACATACACATTAGTGCTCTGGTATGCTAGATCATGAATGAAATTAGCAGGGGAGAACAGTTTGACAGTTACAAACATGATGAGGTTAACATACCACTAACAGTAAGAAATGAATCTAAGAAGGGAATGGGTATTTACTTTGAATGGAAGAAGCTGTGGGTAGATGAAAGGGCTAGGCCGATAATTGAACCCTTGAGACAAGAAGTGTTTACCCAGTACTCCCAAATTGTAAATGATGACCTCAATGTTGCTACACAACACAACCAAACAAGATGGGAACACTTGCCATTGCAACTAAGAAGGGCAGAGCCACATACTCCAAACAACTTATATGCAGCTACTCGGAGAGAAGAGAGGTATATGAGAAACACAAGAATATAGAAAGAAAATTGGTTGCCATTGGTCATGCAGCCACCCATTCTCTTATGGCCATTGTTGGCCATGCAGGGAGAAAAAAACACCTACAATACGAACTTAGAGGATAATAGGTGGCAACGATTGGAATCTATGCAGGCTCACTTTTGGAGTTTTCAACATGGTGAATGTGGATAGCAGCTGAATGTTGATTTAAGAGAGTTTGCTCGGAGGAAAAATGTCAGACTTGCTAAAGGGACCAACAAGTAGTTGGTTGAGGGGAATGATAAGCCCAGTTTTTGGTATATTTTAGACTATGTTTTAAAACATTTTTATATCTTTTATTATGCTGAGAAGACATTTAGTGGTAATTATGGAAGTGATACATAGAATTTATGCTTAATATAACAAGTTTATTATGATAAGTCTTTCCATGGTTATTGCTTAAATGTTTTATTAGTTTGATAGAAGATGTGTTCCTTGTGACTTTTTGTGATGACATGCCTTTCCTGCAGCCACTGCTGTTAACCTTCCTGCAACCATATCCAAAATATTGTTTGCTCCAAACCAATACCTAATGAATGTATGAATGGAATAATAGATCATCTTAATGAGTTGAATGTGTTGAGCTGATCCTTTGCCGTAGGAGTAGCTGTTAGTTATTTGCAGGTACCAAGTCTCAAGGAGAAGATTTAGCCTCCACTAGATCGTTGCAGAACTAATTCAAAGCGGACCGATTCAGAAACAAGAAGTGAGGAGATAGTTGATAAGTCATCCGCCATGCTAGGGAAGCGTTCCAGGAATCTAGCAGAGGCGTCTTGATGACACATAAATCTAGGATAGTGGTGCTTTAATTCTTCAAACTGATTTGACTTGGTTCTCCCTCTTGTGTCCACTTCTTCATTAGGTTGATCATGATGTAATAAAGATTTCCCATTTTATAAGGGAAAGGTTAGTTAGTTGTTAGGTTTTAGTTTTGAATAAATAGCCTGTTCTTCTTCAGAGAAAGGGCTAGAAGTTTACTGTGTAATAGCTTTAGTTTTCTAGAAATACAGTTGCAAAGTTTTGAGCAATGTACTTATCAGTTTTAGCTCAATAAAAGCGTTCATGGAATTTACAGTTTAATCTATTGTGTATCTCTGACACTACCTAAGGAGGCCCACTTAGGGATGTTGTCTATCTTTTCATTTCTGCAATTAGAATAGTTGTATTTCTCTTTCATAAGAACTTCAGTGTGACTGTTCCTGTAGGTGACAGAATTACAAAATTGTCAACTGTTCTTGCTGCCACTAGGGACAGAGTAGTTCCTGTCTTTAACACTGGATTTAGTTTTCATTTTGAGCAGATTTAGTTAGTTAGAGTTTTTTTCCAAAAATTCCAATTCTAGCATAGTATTTTCAGGAAATAACACATGTCTAAAATAGGTGGTTAGTGCATATACTTTGCAGAACCATTTCAAGTCTAACATCCTTGGGTTGACAATAAAATGATGTCCTTTAGTAGATTATGACTGCCAATTGTGATGTCTAATCTCTGAGTAGAGGAATTTATGTTCCTAGTTATCAACCTGATCAAAGGACACTACAAATGTCACAAATGGATGACAAACACCATGGTCTGACATAAACCAAGGTGTGCAATGTGACCATTTGTGAGAGACAAGCAGTTCAAAAGACAAAGCCAAAAGACAAGGAATTCCCCCACTCATACTAAGGATCCAATTATTCTAGTCTTTTTGCCAAGACAAACTACATACATCAAACAAAGAAAAGAGGCCATGATCCATCATCGTCCCTCTAAATCCATTGATAGGACATCCTCGAGGAGACTAGTAACATGACCCAAAAACAATCGAAAAGATAAGAATATCCAGACCAACAAAGTGTTTTCCAAGATAACATTTGCCAGTGATAATGATGATTGTTTGATTGATTGATTAAGTTGACCAAGATGATCGAGTTGATTGATAGGTTGATAAGGATTGATAAAGTGATTTGATTGACCATGCCTAGCCTCAAGAAGGACACATCCTGATGAAGGCAAGATTGATTGACCAAGCTGATAAGATTGATTGGTGTGACAAAGTTGATTAACAAAGATGATAAATTGATTTGAGCGATAGGTTGACATAGATTGATCGTTTGTTTGATGAAGATTGATGAATATGACCAAGTGATGTGACGATACCCAACCACAGGAAGGATACATCCTATTTTGAGGTAGATGAAACATCTGCTAAAGTTGACCAAGTGACAAGTGTTGACAATACACCTAATTGCAAGAAGGACACATCCTGCTTAAGGTGAATGACAAGGTTGACAAAGTCTAATCCCAGGAAGGACACATCTTGATAAAAGACAAAAGAGAAGACTGAATGAGACAAATGAAAGAAACCCCATTCTGATATAAGACCAATGACCTTATTGAGTTGATGATTGGTTGGTTTGAGAGTTCACAGATTGAAAGATTTGTTGGTTATGTCTATATGTTGATTCATGAGTTGGTTCAAATGATGTCTGTTTGTGGACCAATACTACGACTAGACTCGAAAAACCCTAAAGGACTGACCTAGGTGGCCTCAGGGGGCTCATTGATTGATGGCCTTGCCTACGTTATACATGTAGAGACCTCGTAGTTTGACACAACTTGACTTTTCCGTATTTGACAAAAGTCCAAGTCATGATTTTATTTGGACAACCTAAAATGAATGACCTAATTCCTCAAAGGCTATTTAAGATGAACCTTGCCTACATAGCAAATGCACAGAGACAATGTAGTTCGACCACTCTAACAAAACTGACTCAGACTCAGACTCAAAATCTATTTTTGGGATTTTTGAAGTTTTCTGATGTTTTTGGAATTTGAAATGTTTTGTTTTTTTTGGATTTTTGAAATTTTGTTTTCTTTTTTGGATTTTTTCAGGACATTTTATGATTTTTATGGATTTTGAAGGTTTTCTGATTTTTTTGGATTTTGAAATTTTATGATTTTTTTTGGATTTTGACGGTTTTTAAAGGGTTGATACCATGTATTATTTTCCATGAAGATGTAAGTCAAGGAATTGCTCCCAATCAAGTATAGGACTAGTTTATTATGTGTGAGGGGAATAAGAGGACGAATGTGATGGGTGGATATGAAAGCGAAGGATGCTAAATGTCGGTGGTCTTTAGGCCATGGGAAGGATGACAAAGCTTTATTATGGATGAATGATACTTTATTATGGATGATATCTATAGGAATCATGAAAATGCATGTGAAAGATACCCACAATCAACCAAGTAGGCATGCACAAGGATCCAAGGACAAACATGATCTTGCCCCTAGTCAAGCTGAAAACCAACTGATAGGTGATGATGATGACAACAATGTTGTTTGATATAGGAAGGACACATCTTGAAACAACATGAGGATTGGGAAAGACATATCGCATGGATGATAATGTAAGTAAAGGATCGAGGTTTGCAACAAGGCTAGGAATAAATCCAATGAATGTTTTGGATGACACGCTAGAGTGCATAGCAAGATTGTATGGATTAGGCTTGTTGCATTTGAAATGACTAACCTTAGGACTAGATGGGGTTATGGAGGGAACTTGGATAAGTGGATTAGAATCCTTAGACCAATGATAAGGGAAATCAAGTCCAACAATAGGTATGAAAGGATAATGGATTGATTTTGGCAAAGGATAAGAAATATGAGGATTATTCGATGGAAGAATTAGGATGTGATCTCCAAGGACTATTTCACATAGGAATAATTTATTTTCTCCAAGATATGGGTTTGAATAAATTTTATGAAGGAAATGACATGATATTTCATGGATAGTGTATGACCAAAGGATAGACATGTCAAGAATTTTCCCAATGCATGATTTATGTTTGTACCCCATTTCTTTATCAAGATCAAGGTAGGTGGGAGAATGGATGGAAATGATAGGGCTTAGATGGATAGGTAGAAGTATCATAAGAAATGTCATGCGAAGGGTATGGGAGATGAGACAACTTTCCCGCAAGTGTAATGGCCCACATAGATAAAAAAAATTTACATATGATGCCTATTTGTCAGGTTTTCATCATGGTACTTATCCAAAGCGCCATAAAAATGGTTTTCACTATTGGACGAAATTTTTCTCTTTACTTTTTTTTTTCCTTTTTTTTGGATGATGTCACAGATGTCTGTTTGCCAGTTTTTCATCAAGGTGATAATTTTTATGATTTTTTAATATTGACTTGATGTTCTGTATAATCACTGATTGTTTTGAATCCTTTGACGGTGTTGATGTATATACTGATGTCATGATATGCCAATAGTGACCTTTTATGGATTAGTTGTCTTGTCAAGATCATAGCGCTTGCACACAACTGGTTAAAGTCATTGTGATCCTCTCTGATACTAGGTTTGGCCTTATCAAAATATGCACTTCGTAATAGAGTTCCATTTGAGTCCTTATGATAAAGAGTTGTTGCCAAGATGTGATGGATTCATGAGGTATGTATTTTAGACTTTAGGCATGATGTAGGATTATGATGGATGATGGTAGATGTGGAAGGATTATTTGGATGTTTGGATGAGTCACTTTTTATTTTCCAAACTTGGGATGTTGGATGGTGGAGTTTGGAATTTTGAGTGAGATAGCATTCAGAACCAACATTTTTATATGCCTTTTTTGATGACCATTTTAAAGGAGGTGGACATTTACTATATGTGGGAGTCCTCTTTTCTTGTGGCTCCATATTTTTATTGAATTTTGGATTTTGAATATTTTCTTTGCTTGATTCATTTTTCTTTGGGATCCATTTTAACTTCATTTGTCCACTTGGATTTTTGTTTGATTCAATGGCCTTTGAAATTTAATTTTGAACTTTGGATTTGTAATAATTTTCTTTTTGTTGGTTCCAAGTGGAATATTTATTCATGTTGGAATTATGGTTTATGGTATGGATGGAAGGAGTGTTGGTAGCAACCTTATGACAAGGACTACTCATGGCCTCCATTTTGATGTTTGTATCAAATAAAGTTGCCCCTAATATTGGGGAGGTACCACTAACATCATTTGATTCTCTGATTGAAGAATAATCAAGACCTTGATGTCTAGGATTTGCATAACATTGTATTGGTTCTATAATGCCTTTCTCATGTAGGCCTAGTCCTTTTCTTTGATATTGCATGCTTTGATAGATTCTATTTGCGATGGGGTATTTGTTGTTTTGAAAGAAAGATGTGAACCCATAATTTTGTATGTGGAAGTTGTTGCTTGGAATTTCCTCATCTACAAGAAATCTTGCTTTGACAAAGGTGGATGCTCCTAATTGATATGATGTTTTGGATTTATCATTCGTCATGCCTGTTTCTTCGTGATCATTTGGGATGTCAATTTGATCTGTGGTAGATTTTGTATCTTCTTCTTTGACTTGATCCATAGTAGCTTCTTTGTGTTCTCTTTTGATTTGATCAATAGTAGTTGCTTTATGCTCTTCTTTGATGTTATCCATATCATTCATTTGATTATATATGTGTCCAAAGGAGGCAAGTGTCTCATTTTGGGAAATGGAGGTGTTTTGTGTTTGGATGGGATCATCTTCAAATGTTTGGTCATGAATGGCATAAAGGTTGATGAGAGGATCATTTTGGACTTCATGTTCAAGGGTAGGATCTTGGTCAAAAATAGGTGCATTTTGGATTACATGATTGAGAATAGAATCTTGATCAAGGGTAGGTGTATTTTGGATGCCATGATTATCTAAGACTTCTTGGATGGACTACTTTTATCTTGATATGAAGGTAAAGTTATGATGTCATGCTTTGGACCTTCTTTTTGACATGTATCCTCAAGTTTAGGCAATGGAATTTGATTTTGCACAAGGATATGATTTTCTTTGATAGACCCGGTATTTTGACATGGCAATAATAGAGCTTCAATAGCAAGATCTTTTTCGGTATTGGTAGGATATGAAGGACATGATGGTGACAAATGGTTGGATGGTGTAGGATCAACAATGTGATTGGATTTTCTAAGTTTGTTTTCATTTAGGATTCGAACAAGTTCCTTTGCTAGTTGTCCTTGAAAAACATTAATTAATGTGCTTTTTTTGGATGGTATTGTAGTTTGGGATGGGGTGGATGGAAATGGGTTAGTGGATGATGGACTAGAATAAGATGTGGAGGATTGGAATGGACTAGTGGATGATGGATTATGATAGGATGTGGAGGATTGGAATGGACTAGTGGAAGGTTGGTTTCCCTTGTCAAGGTTAGGATAAGGATGATTAATGGACATTTGTTGGGGATTAGTGATATGGATTGTGTCAAGTGACTCTTGATAGTGAGGGTAGATGAATGAAGGATTGGAGCTTATGGATTGTTGGTAAGAAGGGTATGTGAATGGTTGGTATTGACAATTGAGGATTGATTGGTATTTAGTTTGACTACAAAGAAGATCAAGGTAAAGTGAAGATATGATCATGAATTTGGATTAGGATGGATAAGGAAAACTTAGTGAGTGACCATACAAAACTTGTGACCTTTGGATGACAATGCAAGGTGCCAATGCAAAATGGATATGAAACTATGCTATTTTTTTGTGATTTTCAAGGATATAAGGATGCAAAGTGCCAATGTACCTAATACCAAGAATAAGGAATGGTGGAATGATAATGACCCTATGAAAAAAGGGATATGATATGCAAGGATGATGATGACTAAAGGATATGTTTTTTTTTTTGGATTTTTTGGATTATATAAGGATGTGGAGTGATAATGCAAGGATAATAATGACCTTATGACCAAAGGATATGGCATGCAAATGAAGCTAAATGCTAAATGATGCAAGATGGTATAGGACTAAGCTATGCTTTTGTGATTTTTTGGATTACAAGGATAAGAGGATGAAAGATGATCATGCAAGGATAATGATGACTTTGAGACCAAAGGATGGAGCTAAATGAAGCTAAATGAAGCTAATGGATGTAAAGGATATCAAAGGCGGACTAATTAATGATGAAGGATAATGACAAGGAGACTAAATGATGATAAATTAATGATCAAGGGTAGTGATGCAACTAAGGCTAAGGTGAAATGAAACTATGTTTTTTGTGTTTTTGAGATATAAGGATGCAAAGTGAAAGTGCAATTTAAGTCCAAGATTAAGGATTGATAGAATGATAATGAAGCTATGGTAAAGGGTATGATATGAATGATAATACTGAGGATATGAATTCTAAGATTTGAGACAAAGGATGGCAACCAAACTAATGTAGGTCCAAGATAACAAACCCAAATGTCATTGACCTTTGTGATGACCAAGATGATGGATTTGACAAGGTGAGTCTAAACTAGGACACAAGTTTGAGACTCAAATTTGATAAAGGTGATAATGACAAAGGTTGATAAAAATGAAGGATTAAGGTCAATGAAAAAATGGATAAGCAACCAAGGATTATCCAAAGGCTTGATAATTTTTCTATGTCTGAAATCTAGAAGGTATGTGCAACCTAAGACCTAAGATTAATTATGCAAAGAAAATGTGACCTAAGGTGCAATCTAAAATGTAATGCAAACCTAAATGAAGATGATGGAATGGATTGGGAAAGCTTTGCAAGTCTCTGGTTTGGAAGTAAAGATCACTATTATGATGAATTGGTTCAATTTTGGACAAGGATTTTGTGAAATCGTGGTAATTAGGTAGTTGTGGCTTTGTTTTAAGTAGTTGTGGTTCATAGAATGTTGATTTTGCAATAGAATGTGGTTCATAGAATGTTGATTTTAATGTTTTGACTTGATTTTTGAATGGATTTTGACTGATTTTGATGAATTTTGATCGACAAACACAAAATTTAGTCACAAGCACTTTTTTTGGTATGATTTTGGATGTAAAAAGTTTGATTTTAAGATAACAAGCACAAATCCTATGGTTGGCAAGGACAATATTTGCTAGGTTCCCACTTGGATTAACCAGTCGCACTTATTCTTAATGGATGACTTAAAAGCTTGGCAACAATGGCTTCCCTCCACGACACTCACTTCTCTAGGTCAATCGAGCTTCGAGTTCTCATGAATCTCCCATGATGAACTCTTCATCTCTACTAAGAACCACGAGTATGTGGGACGACTTCGAAGGTTTGACCTCCTGCACCAACAAATAGAAGGATTTTGGCTGCTACAAACAAGAGGTGTCTATTAAGGGCATCCGGTTTAGGGGGTCCTATGATAAAATCCCTCAAGAGGTCTCCCTACCCTTAGAACAAGGGGTTACATATCATAAAAATATTAGGGGAGAGTTATCACATACCACGTCTCGTTGATTGCAAACTTTCCTTGCAATCAGAAATTTCTATAGCAGTTCAAAAGGACTTGGCTTTAGCCCGTTATCGCTTAGGGTCATCCCTTGGGGTGAGTACTTTTTCCCACCAAGGCAGGCCCTTCTAATGGGTGAACACATGAACGGATGGGTCTGGCTTTCTGATCACTGAGTTTGCACAAGGTGAGAGCATAATACCTACCACCCTTAAACACTAAGACATGGTGTTCATTTACCCTCTAGTTTAATCTATGTGAAAGAAGACAATTGTTCTTTTTAAAGCACCAATTGAAGTGTTTTGTACACTAAAAGACATTCGATTGATTTTAAACCTTGCTTATTATTTGAAAACACTTGGATTCATTTTAAGCCAATGAAATGTGATGGAAGTCAATTTTAAATCCCATGAGTGAAAATATGCAAATTGTTGTTCATTTTAAACTCATGAATGAAATATGCAATTTGTTGTTCATTTTAAGCCCATGAATGAAATATGCAATTTGTTGTTCATTTTAGCCTTCATGAATGAAAATGCATGTTCATTTTAACCTTTATGAGTGTGAATGCAATTTTTTGTAGTTGTTGAAAACAAATAAAATTGATTATGCCTAAAGAAATGGAAAGCTCGATTTTTGTTTCTAAAGAAACAATTTTTAGACTCCCTCCAAGCTATGCCACATGTTGAAAACAAGAGATTAGTAACTAAGAAAAAAGTTTAATGACAACAACAAATTAAAATAGTGATAAATTTCTCAAAACTTAACAAAATTTTAAACGTTTGAATCCATGGAAAGCTGAAACTCAAACCTTCAAAACCCAGAAAGTATTTTTCCAAGATTCTGCATGAAAAAATTGTTATAGGCAAAAAAATGCGGGTTTTAACAGCTAAATTTAAAAATGAACAAATATTAAAACGGTCATAACTTTCTCACATATTAACAAAATTTTAAACCGTTTGAAGTTCTGAAAAGCTAAAAGCAAGCCCTACAAAACCCAGATAATTAATTTTTAATATTTTATGTGCCCATTTTTCTATGCTCAAAAAAAGATGACAAGATTTTATACGAATTCTTGGTTGTAACCTACAAAACAACAAAAACAAACAAGAAAACAAATTGATTTCTCTACAGAATTGTAAGATTCACGTCAAGTTCACCAATGTAAGATGGGGTTTCTTAGTTTCTAGCCTTAAATAGTGATAGCTAACACCTCTAAGCTACAAACCACATCCAAACAAGAGAATACAATCAATGCATGAGTAAAATGAAAGTATCAAACTAAAATACTCCCCATGTTGGAAGTTGCTTCACTTCCCTTGCTCTCTTATTTCTCCTTGCTGCAATATTTGCTCTCATATTTGTTGTTTCACATATGCAAATACCTGCAAAATAGTAAGTAGAAAGTTGGAGACAATTAGCTGTTAAATTGAAAATAGAGGAGAAAGGTTGCTTTTATAGACAACCTTTCAAATGGACGACTAAGATTAATCCTCTAGAAGGATTCCAAGATCAATGAATGAGAATGAATGAGACGGAGGTTATGAAATGTATGGTTGAGATTGAGATTCTAGAAAGATGCTCAGATCAACGGTTGAAAATTGATGCAACCAGAATATGCCATGCATGGAAAAGATATGAAGATGACGACTATGACACTTGATGGCTATGACAATAATGAAGGCAATGACAAGGATTAATGACAAGGCATATTTGACCAGAAGAGGTGCATAAATAATTTGTTTTAAATTATTTATTCAAAAATGGAGGAGAGGGACAAGTGGCAAATAAATAATTTATTTCAAATTATTTATTTGGAGGAAATGAAAAAGGAGATTTAATTAAATTAATAAATTTAATTAAAGGAGGAGATAAAAATTAGACATGGATAATTAAGTTATTTAATTATTTATTCAAAAGGGATGAATGACACATAATTAAATAATTTTGTTAATTATTTAATTATAGAAGAATAAATGGTCAAATAATTATTATTTGACTATGGATGCAAGACATAATTAAATAAATAATTTATTTAATTATTGGAGAAAGAGATATATTAGTGATGCAATTAAATAATTTTAATTGATTAGGATATGAAAGAGAAGGTGAATCAATTAAATAGTTATAAATTATTTAATTAATAGAGGAATATGATCGAACATAATTGAATAATTAAAATTATTCAATTATCGAAAGATGACGACCAAGAAAAATGATGCTCGCGGATTTAGGATATTTTTTAGTGTCTACAATGACTACAATTCCTTATTAGGGAAATTAGAAAATGAGTCTCTTGTTAATGGAACTAATATTATTTTGAGTGAAATAAATCAGATTGCAGTGATGTTATGTCCTATAGAAGGCGTTCAAATAGTGAAATTTTAAGGAGAAGACATGGTGGAAGGAGAGGAGAAAGGTAAAACAACAATAGAGGTAATGAAGTACATTTGCTTTGTTGAAGGTGGAGGTATATGTTTGATTTTTAATTCTGATGGAATATATTGGTGGGAGGTTAGATTAAAAGTTTTGAAATACATGAAGGGTAGAGGAGTAAAGATGAAAGGATATAATATTGTGAGGTTGTAGAATTTGGTGAATGAGAAGATCCTCGTGGACAAGGTTGTGAGGTGGATCTAGGAAAAACATAGGTTCTATTAATATTTATGAGTGCAACTCATGAAATATTTCTTTTCTACAGTGGGTGTTTGATGCAGAAGCATCCATGGTGACTTGCAATCCTCTGTCAACAAAAAGGTTGAATTTTTTAATTATACAATTTTAGATTTTGAAGCGGATTAATATTTGATTTGAATTATATTGTGAGGATGGATAAATATTTATCTACAATTAAATTATTTTTTAATTAAATTCTTGTGCAACTTTGACAAGTTGACTAGTAGGGTTTAAAACCAAAAAGTGGAATAAAGAATTAAAATTGCAAATTATTTGGAAAAACTCAAGATGGGCATTGAAAATGGGATAATGGATGTTTTGAAGAACAATAATCATGTCCCTAAAATGTAGGGACTGGAGTTGGACGCCTAGGACCTGATTTTTGCTTCTTCTTTTTCATTTTTTTTTTAAAATTGCAAGTGGAGAATTAAACCGACAACTCGTATCTTTGTCCAGGTAGTTTGAAATGGATTTTATTGTGCATTAATTATTTTGGAGAAGTTTGAATTTGCAGCCATAGAGAATATGGCGTACTGGGAAGAGAGGGAAAAAAATTAAATTTGAATTAATTATATGAGGAAGTGGTGGAGAATCTGGAGAATGGGGAAAGCAAGATTTTTTTTTTTAAAGACATTTTTTGGGGGAAGAGAAGGGGAGGCATGGATCTTCTGGGAGAAGGTGGAAAAGAAATTTTGATGTAGGTTTTGAAGAGGTGTTGCAATAGAAAATGGATTATGAAATCCATGGTTGAAGATCAACAAGTTGGTGATTGAAGATTGCAGATTGGAGAGCTAGTTTCACAGTGCAGGGAGATGATTTGAAGAAGAAGAATTGTAGTTTGATTTTTGAGGCTGTTTGTTGTTTCATAGTAGATTCTAATCTATTTTGTATTGATTTTTTTTAGCTTTTATGGCTGCACAAACTTGTGTAATCAGATTTTATTGAAGTTGAGAAACTTTCTTGCAAGTTAAATTGAGAAGATTAATTATGTTGTTGCAAACTTTTACATCTTGTTTGTTGTTGTTAGTGTTGAATAATTTTCTGTGAGGGTTGTGTGAGTTTTCTCTCCATCATCTAGCATCACCAGTCACATGAAAAAAGTTTACCAGGTGCACTGTAGTTTATAGGGGGATGGATACTCGACCGATTCCTGTAGTCTAAAAAAAAAACTCGTGCTCTTTTATTGAATTTTAAAGCCAACAAAAAACATCAATTTTAATTACTATTGCAACAAAAAAATGAAACCATCACATTCCTCATACCACTTCTATTTCATTACAATGAATTTTCTCAAATAGTTTTTGGGTTTTGTGATCCTCCTTCCTAGCTTTCCGAGATTTTTTAAATTTCTCAATTTTGTTTAGAAATGAGAAAGTTATGCATATTTAATTGAGATTGATTTTCATAGTCATAACTTTTGACAATCTCCATCTCCCAATCAAACCTTTTGAATTCCCATGACTCCTTCCTTGGTGTGGGTTTTCTCTTCTTGGCATATGCATTCAATGACAATTTTAAAATTGTCTTCCCACCTTACAATCCACTCACGCTACTTCCCCAACACTCTGCATTCCCATTTTTTTACAAAAAAATAAATTCATATTTTTAAAAGGAGTTACAATTCTCATTAAATGCCCCCTCAGGATTGGGCATGGGATTTTCCTTTTTGACAAATTAACACTTTGCAACAATTTTTAAAACAATAAAATAATGTATCAAATTAACAATTGAATTTTCCCACAACCATCACAAAAAATTCTATTATGCTAGAGGAGTTGAGAATTTCATTAATTTGTGTCTACAACCAAAAAAATCAAAATAAAACTCAAGAAATAAAAGTTGAAATATTTTTAGGGATGCAGGATTGCCTAGTACCCCTAGATGCTCCTGCATCAAACACCCGAGGTAAGAATAAATGTTTGATGAGTTGAAACTCATGAACATTTGAAGATTCAATACTTGTTCATCAATCACCTTTCTTCCTTATCAACCTATTTCTTCTTCTTCACCTTGCTCTAATTCTTCCTATCTGTTCCTTCTTCCTTCCTCTCTTTCTTCCCCTCATGAAATTTATTTCGCTATACCAAGATTCTTCTTTCCATCCTACTTCTTGTCTTCCTTCATCTTCCTCTTCTTTTATGCCAATAAAATTTATCAAACCTTTCTATTTTTCAGTTTGTAACTTGTTATTGCTTCCCCCAACCATGTTTCCCATTTCACTTTCTTTCACCAATTCATCAAAAATGCAAATCAGCTTGAACAACAACTTCAACAAAATTTGAAAAATCATCAAATATATTAATTTTCTCCTCTTTCCCTTCTAGTGTGTCAATCTCATATCCATTATTGTAAACCATGTCATTTCCATGCAAATCAACCTCTTCTTCATCAACAAATAATTTTGAAAAATTCAAACTTTACCTCAATGCTTTTTGTAACTTTTGTTTCACCCGTTGTTAACGCAAGCCACTCTTTTTCTACTGCAACAATCTGCATTAATAAGTCACCTTCTTCTTCATTTGTTGCTTCTCCTTCAATTTATTTATTCACTATCTTCCCCATATACTCTTCTTTACTCTATTTTCCCAAAAATTATAATGTTTCCAAGTCTTTCAATGAACCAAACTTCGTTGCAACTTCATGGTTATCTTCCACAACAATACTATCATTTTCATGCATAAATTCATGTACATCTTTCAAATCAAATTTCTTTCACAAATATCATATGAATGAATATTTACTTGTATTTTTTTATTTTTTTCTACTATTGCCCCAACTTTACAATCACCATATTCCTTTATCTTTTCTACATGCAAATCAATATTTACTTTGCAAAAATCAAAAGGAGATAATACCTCTATTTTTGGTGCTACAAATTATTTTCCTGTGCATGCAAATTCATTTTTCTTCTCTTTTATATCTTCAAAAAGACACATATCAATTTCTACCTCTTTCTTTTTCCAATATTTCTTTGTGCCTTTCTTCTTTTCTTGCTTTCTTTCATTTGCATTTGTGTGGGCTGCTCCCACATGAATTCTTTCCATGCTCTTTCCATCATAGGGCTGCAACATTGCACTTCAACATTCTTTTTTTCACTATCCTCTTTTCTAAACCTCTTCTTTTTCTCTTTCTTCTCTTCATTGTCCTCTATTACAACTTCTTTTATTTCTTCATTTCATACACATGCATCATTACTTGCAAAATCGTTATGAAAAAAAAAAGTAATTTAACTTCATTTATTTTTTGATCTTCCTCAACTGTAGCTTTATTCTTCATTCCCAATCTTTCCTCAAGGGAATCCAATCTTACTTCTATTTTATTCAACTCTGTAATTTGCACTTATTTTCTCTCACCTTTTTCCAATACTCTTCCCAAAATAAAATTCTCACAAGTCTTTCAATGACCCATCTTGTCTTCTTTTTCAAAGTTATTTTAGAGACTCTCAAGTTCCTCTACAGTTACAAATCCTCCTTGCAACAATATCTCACTCACAACTATCCTCTACTCAACAAATACTTTAGAAGATGCTTCCTCTACCCACCCTCTCTCAGTGGAGGAACTCTACGCCTTCTACCCAACTTTATCTATGTTGGAGGATAGTAGTCATAGACCCACTTTCATACCTGCAACAAACAAACATTCTCATAACTCTCTGTCATGGATTCATCGCTTCACTCTTCACCACTCTTCATTAGCAGGTCTTGGTGCATACTCTACACTCTCAAGATCTCATGGCTTTGATACCATTTGATGCAAGTGGGACTCCCAAATGCATGTTGAAACCCACAACTCACAAACAATTTCTCAAGACATCATATGCAGAGACTCTCTACTCACAAACAAACTCACAATCCACCATATAAATAACAAACAAACTCGTGCTCTTTTATTGACTTCCAAAGCCAACAAACAACGTCAATTTTTATTCCTATTGCAACAAAAAAAATGAACCCATCACATTCCTCATACCACTTCTATTTCGTTACAAAAAAAAATCCCAAACGATTTTTGGGTTTTGTGCTCCTCCTTCGTAACTTTCCAACACATTTTAAATTTCTCAATTTTGTTTAGAAATGAAATTTATGCATATTTTACTGATATTGATTCTCACAATCATGACTTCTAACAATCTCCCTCTCCCAGCCAAACCTTATGAATGCCCATGACTCCTTTCTTGGTGTGGGTTTTCTCTTCTTGGCATATGCATTCAATGACAATTTAAAAATTGTTTTCCCACCTTACAATCCACTCACACCACTTCCCCAACACCCTGCATTCCCATTTTTTATAAAAATACAAATTCAAATTTTTAAAAGGAGTTATAATTCCCATTAAATTCCCACTCACATGCTTGGGCATGGGATTTTCCTTTTTGGAAAATTAACACTTTGCAATAATTTTAAAAATAATAAAATAATATATCAAATTAACAAATGATTTTTCTCACATCTGTCACCAAATTCTATTATATTGGAGGAGTTGAGAATTTCATTAATTTGTGCTTGTGACAAAAAAAAAAAACTCGAGAAATAAAATTTAAAATATTTTTGGGGATGCAGGATTGCTTGGTACCCCTAGATACTCCTGAATCAATGTGACTTCCAAATACATAATCAAATTCATTAGAGTGCATGGTGATTCAAAACTTGTGGTGTATTAGATTAAGGGCACCTTTGATGCAAAAGAAAATAGATTGAGAATGTATAGGAATGTTGTGTGGGATACTAATGATGTGTTTGATGAATTCAACATCAAATGGTTCGAGAGAGATAATAATGCAATAATTGATGCCCTCAAGTTGTATTAGATTCAAAACTTGATACTTCCTTTACCTTACCTCAATGTAGGTATGATATTGAAAATCTTACCAGACTTATTATTCTAGATAACATTCACAATTTCCAAGTCTTCAATTATGATTAATAAATCCTTAACTCGTCAATTGCATTAGTCACTTTGAGAACCAAATAATTAACTAGGATCCCATGGGGGAAAAGGATGAAGAAGGTAAGGAGACTATTTTTGCAAAGGAAATCATTTAGCTTAAATCAAGTACTATTATAAGAGGTCTCGTTGCATTAGAAAGAATGTTTGATAGTGTTGATTTTTACAAAATAATAATTAATCATGTTATTAATGAGGATGCGGAAGGTGTCAACTTGGGGATTGAATTAGCTTCCAAGATGATTTGCATTGGTAAAATATTAAAACCAATAGAGAAGAAAATATTAATGGTATTATTGAGAAGATACATAAAGTACTTTTCTTTGTCTTATGATGAATTAAAGGCTTATATGGAGGATTTGTTCTAGCATACTTTTCCATTGGATCCTAGTACAAAGCCATTTACACAGAAGCAAAATACTATTAACCTCAATATTTCCCTTCAAATACATAAAGAACTAATGAAGTTGAAAGAGGGAGGCATTATTAAATTGAACAAACATTTAAATTAGGTATCAAACATTATTTCTAGTTAAAAAAAATATTGGGATACTAGGTTTTCTGTCGATTTAAAAAAAAAAATTCTAAGAATCTCAAAGACAATTATCCACAACCTACTATAGATCATTTTTTGTATCAAGTAATAGAATTTGAGTTGATGTATATGATGGACGGATCCTTAGGTTACAATAAATTCATGGAAAAGGAATATGAGCAACATAAGACCACCTTCACAATGTCAAGGAGAATATTTGTTTATGTTTGAATATCATTCAATTTGAAGAATGTTGGGGCTACATTTAAAAGAGCCATGGTTTTTACATTTGCAAGCCTTATAAATAAAATAATGGTTGTTTACCAATATGAGATGAATAAATACTCCAAGGATAGAAGTGATCATTGCAAATAATTTAAGGTGATATTTTAGAAGCTTTTAGAATATGGGATATCTTTGAATCCCAAAAAATACATTTGTGGCATGAAATAAGGTAAGCTTCTTAGCCATATTGTGTCTAAGGAGGCCGCAAGAATAGATCCATAACATGTCAAATAAATTGACCTCATTGCACAGTCCAAAATAATCGAGTTAGTCAAATCATTCTTTGGATAGATAAAATCATTAGGAGATTCATTCCTAAATTTACAAAACAAACTAAACCATCTCCAAAGTGTTGAAAATGGGACAATCATCAAGTTGGGACAAGGAATCATATGATTCATTTTTAGAAATTAAAGATGCACTCAATAAGGCATCGATGTTGGCAAGCCCAAATTATTCAAATCCTTTTCAATTGTTTTCCTTTGCCTCATTTTATACTATTGTTATTTTGTTATAGAAGAATGACAAAGGTTATGAGCAACCAATATCTTTTTTTAGTAATTCCTTGAGGGATGTTGAATTGAATTATTCCATAATGGATAAGCATGCCTATACTCTTTTCAAGGTGATAAAAGAATTTTAAACCATATCCTATAGGATCTAAAATTATCATCTTTGTGCCACATACAATTGTTAAAGATATTTTTATGCAACAAGAGGCATTAGGAAAAAGGTGTAGATGGATCAATAAGATCCAAGAGTGGCATTGAGGTAAAGGTAACTAAGTTGGTTAGAGATCAAGGGTTGGACAAATTAATGGCTAAAGAAACTTTGGATGTTGTTGAGGTCCACCAAGTGAGCACTAACCCATCTTGCATCCCATATCAGTTGAAGGATCATTCTTGGTATAAGGATAATATATTTTATTTAGAAAATCTAAAGTGCCCACCAAAGTTGAACGAAAAGGAAAGGAGAACATTGAAACTTGAATCTTAGAGGTAAAGTATCATTAAGGGGTAAATTAATCTATTTAATTCAACTATGTGCTTCAATTTTTTTTATTGTATAAGGTGTGTAGCCTTGTTTATCAAACTAAAAAAATGGTATGTTATACCACCATTATTTGGATACATTGTACACAGGGTATAGTTTTCTATAAGACAAGAATTCAATTCTATTTGTTGTTAATCAACTTATCACCTTGGGGAAACCCGCCTTGGTCTTGTAGATCTAGAAGAGAAGGAGGTCTTACCCACCTCAATAATTGGTCTAAGTTGCTCAACATGAACATAGGTTTTTTGATACTCTTCTCTAGTTTGACACCCTTGTCACTTGGGACACTATCCTACCTTAGGGTTTTTGGATTCATAAATCAAATCACTAACACTATGTGTAAGACCCCTCTATTTTGCTCTTTTGATTGGACAGTGTTTTGTTTGGTTAGGCCTTATTTTTTGTTAAGTGCTTTGACTTGAACTCAGTTGCTATCTGATCGTTATCTGTAAAGTTATGTGAATGTTATATTTTAGTGTGATGGTGTATTTTCCTGATGTTATTATTATGTCATGCTTTGGATTAGCATAATGGATAATTGAATTAATGATGTTTATGCTTTTGATCATATTAATGATGTTAGATTCGTCAGTCGGTAATATTGTATTGGTGAAGGGGACAGATCGCATCACTCGCTTGCGAGCGCCCTGCGATTCCGAGATTTCCTCTTCATGGTGTGTGTTTTATGTTGTTCATATTATATGTTGTGGTCTACTTGATTTTCAGGTTGACAGGTACAGGACGTCGACTCCACCTGGTTTCACAGGTTTGAGCGTGTCCATTGCCCAACGATATTCAATTGAGAGATAGTAGCTAGGTTTTTCGTGCCAAGTCGTCACCCTAGTCCTAGTATGTCGTCAGGTGTTGTCAGGTTGTGTTGCTTTGATTATTATTCCCTCTCTTGGATTATTTAAAATTGCAAGTTAAAAGGTAAATAAAATGGCTTTATATATATAAAGGTTGTTGATTAAATTAATCTAGTTTCAATGTGAAAAATGTTATTTAAAGTTATTAAATTAATTTAATTTAATTAATAAAATAATTTAATCTTGGATTAGATTTATTTTATTAAATTAATTAAATTAATTAATTTGAAATTAAGCAAATTCATTTTGGAAATTATTTGATATTTATTGAAATTGAAAAATGATTTAAAAGTCAATTTGAAAGTTTGAATTCTAAAAATTGAAAGAAATTAGATATTTTCTATTTTTTTCTGTTTTGAAAAATTTATGAGGGTGGTTGTTGAAATTTTAGGGTTTTATCCTTATGGTTGAATTTTGTTTCTCAATTTTGGATTATGGAGTTTTTGGAAATTAAAAATGGAGGAGAGGAAGAATTGTTGGATTTTTGTGGGTTTTGGACTGAGGTTGTGAAAATCTGTGGTGATGAGGTTGGGAGCTGAGCACCATTTTTGGATCCCCTCAAACTCAAGAAATCAGGTTCATTCAACTATTAGTTTCATTTTGAAAAATTATATAGTTTGAATATGCTTTGAAAATCATTCAAATTTTGGTTGTGGATTGCAAATAGATAACCCATGTCGAATCTTGAGTTTGTTGCAAAAAAATCCCTCTTTGGAAAATATTTCTTCAAGAAAAACTTTGTGTTCTTGGCTGCAAATAATTGTTTTGAAAATTATTTGTTCAATTTGTGTTGCAAATCTTATAATGGGGTAATCTAAATGAATTCATATATGTATTTATATACATATATAATATATATATATATCTATTTAAATTTTGATTTTTGAGGAGGGGTTGTGTTGTTAAATAATTTTTAAAATACCCATGAAGGGCGCGGTTTTCCAAAAAAATCTGCAGGCTTTTAAAATAAAAAAAATAAAAAATAAAAAAATATATATATATACAAAAATAAATAAAAAAAATTATGGGGGGGCTAGGGGCTCAACCCCCACCGCACCTCCCATGGAGGCAGGTGGAGGGAGCCGCGCCCGATGCACTCCCCACCTCCACTGTCTGCCACCATCACTCCCTGTGCGGCCGCCACCAGCCGGGGACGACTGTGTTAACACACTCGCCGCCCACCAAGTGGGGTGACTGTGTTAACACAGTCGCCACACTTAACACAGTCGCCACACTTGGCAAGGATTGGTTGTGTTACACACAACCACCACCTCTCCCATATTCGCCTGCGCCCTGCGCAAAACAAAATGGCCGCCGCCTGCAATCCGCGGTCGGTGCCCTAGCCCGGCTAGCATCCTTAGCGCGTGGACCGAGGCAGCCGCCCATCCTTTAGGGCTGGTGTGCGGTTTGAGGACGCCTATGGATGCGGGTTCTTTTAATAGAAAGGGTATTTTTTTAAAATATAATAATATTTATTATTATATTTCATTAATATTATAATATCAATATTTATTATATTGATATTAATATTATAATATATAATATTGAAATATTATATTCTTATGCAAATTATTCAAGTGATTATATTTATTTTAAAAGTTGATTTAATGAAGGCATGAGGTGAGATTAATTGAAGAAATTAAAATATGATGTTCTTAAACAAATTGTTGAATTTATTTTCAAATATTATCTTTTTTTTGAAAGACAAATTAGATTTGAAGATTTCATGTTTGAATAACGAGGCCCTTGGTCTTAAAATGATTATACTTGCAAGGACGTGTTTAATATTGTAATTACTTGATGTTTCATTTCACAAAAGGGATATTGTTATCTTAAAATGAAATATTTGAATTGAAGGTGTAAATGTTATTTTATTGTTAATTATGAGCAATTAGGAAATTAAATATTGAGCGTTAATTTAAAAGACATGTGTTAATTCAGATTATTGAATTTAATAGAGTATTGAATGTGATGAGGAAAGGGGTTTAGTGAACCCAAAGTAGAATATAAATTCTCGTCTCCTTGCTCGCCTTGATTGTGAATATTTCCTTTGTGTTCTTGTTGGGAAATGGGTCAAGTGTCTTAAATCTGTAAGTCTTCTAGAGGACCCTAGAGGTTGGGGGTTGTCATCTTGTGATGTTGACTATCTGTTTATTCCCTTGGGTAGTGCATGAGAAGTTATTTGTTTTACCCGGTTTCTACGAACGGGAATGTTTTGTGCCTCCTGTGAAAGGAGTGGATTTTGTAATGTGTGTCTCCTTGTCAGGAGTAGTTTTGTTATTATTGTTACCTCCAGTGTTTGGAGATGGGTTCATCTTATGTCACCTCCTGAGAAAGGAGTGGACGTGTTATCTTGTATGTTGCACTTTGTACCCTTGGTGTTTGGATGGTATGTGTGTTGTCAAGTAGAAGAGTGGCTTCCGTAGGGGCCAGAGCCCAAAGAGGTATCCAGGATAACCTTTGGAAGTGATTTAATCAAGTGATAACTAAAAAAATACTTAGAAGTTTAGGACTAACTTCTCACTAATCAAGATATTAATGCCTCACTCATGGACCCAAGTGCTCGGTTAGGCTTGGGATGGGTGGGAAGGCCTGGAATGGCAAGGTCATCTATCTTATCTGTACAAAAGGTATTTGATTCCGCATGAGTGAGTATGGGGGCCGGGATTCGGTAAAGGTCACCAGGATAACCTTTTCTTGTGGGGGCCAGAGCCTAGGAAGAATCCCAAAGGATAACCCATGATGATTTGTGTAATGACACTCTGTCTAGGACAACAGTTGGTACTTGTTTAGGGTATGGTTTCCTTAACATACCTGATGTGACCATAGTTGGTATTCAATTATTATGTGTATGGTTCTCTTAACATACTTGTTCTACTTTATTTCTGGAAGCATTGTGACCATGTAGAGTTGTACTTGTGTGGTACTTGTGATGCTCTTGAGTTGTACTTATGTTGTACGTATGTGGTATATGAGTTGTACTTGTGTTGTACATGTGATCGGTGGATTCAGTTTGGTTCAGTTGTGTTAGTCTGTGTCTAGTGGTAGATGGTCTTGGCTAGGGTTCCTTGTTACTATATCCTAGCACGAGGGGTGGGCCTTTGGGTTCCACTTGGTTGGGTGGTGTGCACCTAAATCCGTTGGGCTCTTTCCTCATGTTCGTGTGGATGAGACTTCCAGTTGGAGACCTCGTGGGATTCAGTTTCAGTTCTTGCTTTATTCTTTTCAGTGGATCTTGTATTATTTTACCCCTCTATGTTATCGAGGTGGGAAGATGTAATTTGTAATTATGTTATTGGACTTGCCTCATTCGGGGAATGAGAGTTGTAATTGTAATATTTAATTATGGATAACTGAGTTTGAAAGTTATCTATTATGCTTGGATGTAATTTATCTTGTTGGAATGTATGTGTTTCTAATTGTTATGTAAATGAATGTTATGGTTTCTCTTATATTGTTTGTGGGTTGTTATGTTATCTCAGTCTTGTAACCTTAGGGGATGGTTGCATTGGGAAGCGAACTTGTATATTAATTGTACTTAAACAAAAAAAATTATCCTGTTTAAGTAGTTGTTTGCAACATCCTCTAGGGTTACGTGGCGGGGCATTACACATGGTATCAGAGCCTAGATTTAAACACTGGGTTCTCTGGGTACATTTGTGCCCACTGTGTTGTCCCCGCGAATGGTTAGTGGAGTGGTTAAGTAATCACATGTTCATGGCTTCCACTTTAGCATGATGTACTCGGTGGAAAAGAGTAGCGTGAAAGAAACCTGATAAAAGGTTTTGGTTAGGAAATTTCGATACGTATCCCATGGGTTATGGAATTGGATGTTCATATGGGATTATGTATGTAGTTGTACCCTTGTAAATGTAAGAAACCAGTAATTGTATCACTCTAGGTCATGTGGATTGTGTGTTCATTCAGCATCACATGAGGGTTGTTATCATTCTTGTCGGACGGTGTTTCTTCCTTCCTCGTTTTGTGGCTAGTAACTAGTCACACTGTTGTTGTATAGTGAAATTTAAAGATTGTGAACTTTCTTTCGGTTATTGATGATTCTTTTCAGTTGATTGTGAGGGCCGACATCTTGTTATATTTGATTGTGAAGGTTTAGCCACAACTTGTGAAACTTATTTTCTTATAACCCTAGTGGTTATAGATTTGATTCAGTGTTGAAATTACATGTATTTATTTCTTTATTGTTGAAATGGAACTTTAATTTTATCTTCTTTATGAACTTGGTGGCTAAGCTAGTTATCTTTGTTGTTTTCAATGTCGGTTATGTGTTGTATTGTAATCCCTCTCCAAGGACGTATGATACGGACTTGGTGAGTGTGTACGAGGAAGTAGATGTAGGAAATGTTGAGGATGGGGGTATGTGAGGTTGTTTTGCAAATAGGACCCACTACTCACCTTTGTTGTGATGACTATCTCTTGGAGGCTGATCACCTTATACAGCAAGAGACAGGTCATTGTGGTCTTGTTGGATTTATTTGAGTTGGTTGGTTGTTCTTGGTTCATGGAATTCTTTTTTCCTGGTTGGGTATGTTGCTTTCTAAGTGGTGTGTACTGGTACATATGTGTATTATGTGTGATAATCCATGGTTTTGTGTTTTGGAGACTTGGTTGGTGGTTTCTCCACCATGTTGTCTAGTTTTGATTGACAGTGTGGTTAGCTGAGTTGGATACGACACGGGTTGTTGTTGTTTATGTGTTGTGTGTATGGAGTTTGCACTAGGGGTAGTTGCAGGCTTCCAGGAGTAAGCCTGGCCCTAGGGGGAGGATGTAAGACCCCTCCATTTTTCTCTTTTGATTGGACAGTGTTCTATTTGGTTAGGCCTTATTTTCTATTAAGTGCTTTGACTTGAACTCAGTTGCTATCTGATCGTTATCTGTAAAGTTATGCGAATGTTATATTTTAGTGTGATGGTGTATTTTACTGATGTTATTATTATGTCGTGCTTTGGATTAGCATAATGGATAATTGAATTAATGATGTTTATGCTTTTGATCATATTAATGATGTTAGATTCGTCAGTCGGTAATATTGTATTGGTGAAGGGGACGGATCACATCACTCGCTTGCGAGCGCCCTGCGATTCCGAGATTTCCTCTTCACGGTGTGTATTTTATGTTGTTCATATTATATGTTGTGGTTTACTTGATTTTCAGGTTGACAAGTACAAGACGTCGACTCCACCTGGTTTCACAAGTTTGAGCATGTCCATTACCCAACGGTATTCGATTGGGAGATAGTAGCTAGGTTTTCCGTGCCAAGTCGTCACCCTAGTCCTAGTATGTCGTCAGGTGTTGTCAGGTTGTGTTGCTTTGATTATTATTCCCTCTCTTGGATTATTTAAAATTGCAAGTTAAAAGGTAATTAAAATGGCTTTATATATATAAAGGTTGTTGATTAAATTAATCTAGTTTCAATGCGGAAAATGTTATTTAAAGTTATTAAATTAATTTAATTTAATTAATAAAATAATTTAATCTTGGATTAGATTTATTTTATTGAATTAATTAAATTAATTAATTTGAAATTAAGCAAATTCATTTTGGAAATTATTTGATATTTGTTGAAATTGAAAAATGATTTAAAAGTCAATTTGAAAGTTTGAATTCTAAAAATTGAAAGAAATTATATATTTTCTATTTTTTTCTGTTTTGAAAAATTTATGAGGGTGGTTGTTGAAATTTTAGGGTTTTATCCTTATGGTTGAATTTTGTTTCTCAATTTTGAATTATGGAGTTTTTGGAAATTGAAAATGGAGGAGAGGAAGAATTGTTGGATTTTTGTGGATTTTGGACTGAGGTTGTGAAAATCTGTGGTGATGAGGTTGGGAGCTGAGCACCATATCTGGATCCCCTCAAACTCAAGAAATCAGGTTCATTCAACTATTAGTTTCATTTTGAAAAATTATATAGTTTGAATATGCTTTGGAAATCATTCAAATTTTGGTTGTGGGTTGCAAATAGATAACCCATGTTGAATCCTGAGTTTGTTGCAAAAAAATCCCTCTTTGAAAAATATTTCTTCAAGAAAAACTTTGTGTTCTTGGCTGCAAATAATTGTTTTGAAAATTATTTGTGTTGCAAATCTTATAATGGGGTAATCTAAATGAATTCATATATGTATATATATGTATTTCTATACATATATATATATCTATATAAATTTTGATTTTTGAGGAGGGGTTGTGCTGTTAAATAATTTTTAAAATACCCATGAAGGGTGCGGTTTTCCAAAAAAATCTGTAGGCTTTTAAAATATAAAAAAATATATATATTTAAAAAAAAAAAATTATGGGGGGGCCGGGGGCTCAACCCCCACCACACCTCCCATGGAGGTGGGTGGAGGGAGCCGCACTCGGTGCACTCCCCACCTCCACCGTCCGCCACCACTGCTCTTTGCGCGGCCGCCACCAGCCGGGGATGGTTGTGTTAACATAGTCACCACACTTGGTAGGGGTTGGCTGTGTTACACACAACCTCCGCCCCTCCCATATCCGCCTACGCCCTGCGCAAAACAAAATGGCCGCTGCCTGTAATCCTCGATTGATGCCCTAGCTCGGCCAACATCCTTAGCGCGTGGACTGAGGCAGCCACCCATCCTTTAGGGCTGGCGCGCGGTTTGAGGACGCTTATGGATGCGGGTTCTTTTAATAGAAAGGGTATTTTTTTTAAATAGAATAATATTTATTATTATATTTCAATAATATTATAATATCAATATTTATTATATTGATATTTAATATTATAATATATAATATTGAAATATTATATTCTTATGCAAATTATTCAAGTGATTATATTTATTTTAAAAGTTGATTTAATGAAGGCATGAGGTAAGATTAATTGAAGAAATTAAAATATGATGTTCTTAAACGAATTGTTGAATTTATTTTCAAATATTATATTTATTTTGAAAGACAAATTAGATTTGAAGATTTCATGTTTGAATAACGAGGCCCTTGGTCTTAAAATGATTATACTTGCAAGGACGTGTTTAATATTGTAATTACTTGATGTTTCATTTCGCAAAAGGGATATTGTTATCTTAAAATGAAATATTTGAATTGAAGGTGTAAATGTTATTTTATTATTAATTATGAGCAATTAGGAAATTAAATATTGAGCCTTAATGTAAAAGACGTGTGTTAATTCAGATTATTGAATTTAATAGAGTACTGAATGTGATGAGGAAATGGGTTTAGTGAACCCATAATAGAATTTAAATTCTCGTCTCCTTGCTCGCCTTGATTGTGAATATTTCCTTTGTGTTCTTGTTGGGAAATGGGTCAAGTGTCTTAAATCTGTAAGTCTTCCAGAGGACCCTAGAGGTTGGGGGTTGTCGTCTTGTGATGTCGACTGTCTGTTTATTCCCTTGGGTAGTGCATGAGAAGTTATTTGTTTTACCCGATTTCTATGAACGAGAATGTTTTTTGCCTCCTGTGAAAGGAGTGGATTTTGTAATGTGTGCCTCCTTGTAAGGAGTGGTTTTTTTATTATTGTTACCTCCAGTGTTTGGAGATGGGTTCATCTTATGTTGCCTCCTGAGAAAGGAGTGGATGTGTTATCTTGTATGTTGCACTTTGTACCCTTGGTGTTTGGATGGTATGTGTGTTTTCAAGTAGAAGAGTGGCTTCCGTAGGGGCCAGAGCCCAAAGAGGTATCCAGGATAACCTTCAGAAGTGGTTTAATCAAGTGATAACTAAAATAATACTTAATATTTTAGGACTAACTTCTCACTAATCAAGATATTAATGCCTCACTCATGGACCCAAGTGCTCGGTTAGGCTTGGGATGGGTGGGAAGGCCTGGAATGGAAAGGTCATCTATCTTGTCTGTACGAAAGGTATTTGATTCCGCATGAGTGAGTATGGGGGTCGGGATTCGGTAAAGGTCACCAGGATAACCTTTTCTTGTGGGGGTCGGAGCCTAGGAAGAATCCCAGAGGATAACCCATGACGAGCTGTGTGATGACACTCTGTCTAGGAGAACAGTTGGTACTTGTTTAGGGTATGGTTTCCTTAACATACCTGATGTGACCATAGTTGGTATTCGATTATTATGTGTATGGTTCTCTTAACGTACTTGTTCTGCTTTATTTTTGGAAGCAATGTGACCATGTAGAGTTGTACTTGTGTGGTACTTGTGATGCTCTTGAGTTGTACTTATGTTGTACGTATGTGGTATATGAGTTGTACTTGTGTTGTACATGTGATCAGTGGATTCAGTTTGGTTCAATTGTGTTAGTTTGTGTCTAGTGGTAGATGGTCTTGGCTAGGGTTCCTTGTTACTATCTCCTAGCACGGGGGGTGGGCCTTTGGGTTCCACTTGGTTGGGTGGTGTACACCTAAATCCGTTGGGCTCTTTCCTCATGTTCGTGTGGACGAGACTTCCAGTTGGAGAGCTCGTGGGATTCAATTTCAGTTCTTGCTTTATTCTTTTCAGTGGATCTTGTATTATTTTACCCCTCTATGTTATCGAGGTGGAAAGATGTAATTTATAATTATGTTATTGGACTTGCCTCATTCGGGGAATGAGAGTTGTAATTGTAATATTTAATTATGGATAAATGAGTTTGAAAGTTATCTATTATGCTTGGATGCAATTTATCTTGTTGGAATGTATGTGTTTCTAATTGTTATGTAAATGAATGTTATGGTTTCTCTTATATTGTTTGTGGGTTGTTATGTTATCTTAGTCTCGTAACCTTAGGGGATGGTTGCATTGGGAAGCGAACTTGTATATTAATTGTACTTAAACAAAAAAATTATCCTGTTTAAGTAGTTGTTTGCAACATCCTCTAGGGTTGCGTGGCAGGGCGTTACACTATATAAAGTAAGATCTCCTCATACATTTGCAAACTAAGAGGATATAAACATATAACCATTCAACTCAAAGTAAAAACATGGCAGTAATAAATGTAAACCTCGTATAAAATGTAAATAAAATAAGGAAATCATTTCTACAATAAAGGGAATGTGTCCAATGCCACAAACCATTTCTTGTAGCTATCTAAATAAATCCTTAGAATTATTACCATTGCTCAAGATCAAACCATAAAGAGAATAAGGAAAATCCGTAGAACCATGCACCAAGTTCTCAACAAGTCTTATAACAAATAAAGCTCAAGACTAATGCACATGAGAAGAAAAGGTATAAATAAAGTGTATTTGACAATAAAGTGAACCCTTCTCATTAGATCCATAATAAAATCACATCCACATATAGGTATAGGCTCCTTGATTTTTCACAAATATTTATATAAGAGATATCCAACCTCACCAAACTCTCTCTAGAATTCATGATTATCGAACCAATAAGTCCATACCAACTTCAAATGTAATGTACAAAATCATGAAGGTCCAATAAAATATTCAATACACAAAACCAAAGAGAACTGCATCCCCTAAAAGGGAGATCATAAAAAGTACCTTAAATAATGATTCCAAGAGTCATCCATGGAAATGAATATGTTAACATCTCCAAACATATGAAGATAATCATCCTTTGTCAATAGAACCAAAGATGTCAATGAACCCTCACTACAAGTAAGAGCTAAAATACAAGGGTGCCTCATGATATTGACAACCATCATATAAGATCATCCATCTAAACTAATAGACCACGTCATTACCAAAGCTCCCATTGAAAGTGATATATGGTATCATGATCAAAAAAATCCTAATCAAATATAATCCATGGATCTTACATGGTTAAACAAAATATTTCAACACCAAAATTTTTGAAAGAAGAACCAAGATATTCAAACAAGAAGATAGAACTTACTATGTAATTGTACATAGCTCCCACTAAAAGTGATGTCAATCTATACATGGTTTTATGACCAATATCATTGTCAAAGATCCTCTAAAAGTGAATCAAGCCTCTCGTGCACCATAACCAAATGTTGCAAGTCTCACTGTACAACTAGACTACATACTACAAGTAAAAATATCTCTCACTATAATAAATATACCAGTATAACAAGGCATCCAAGAAAGGCCAACCAAATAGAATCTACTTCAAATAATTCACAATATCTACACATGCAACATATCAAAGGAGAAAATAATTACTACTTCTCCAATCTCAAATAAATGAACAAACATATTCAATACCACATTAGTAACATGCATAACATAGGCAACCACATAACATGTAGATTTATAAGACTCAAATATTAGATCAATAGTACTTAAAACCAAATTACCAATTAAATCCATGCTAGAGTAACCATAGTTTTAAGAACCTTTACAAGAAACCATGCAAATGTATAATATTACCATTCAAAATACCTTGAACATAATATTTTCATAGATATACAAACCACATATTTCAATTAAAATGTAAAATATATTAAACCATCTATGTAAATTTGATTCCACTTAAACATACACACATTGAAAATTATGAACAACACTATGCCATCTAAATCAATAGAAGCCATAGATATACAAACCTACAACCTTTTGAAATGTGATAACTATTAAATCTTAAATATTCAAAATAACATGAATATGAAAAAGGCGGAACTAGGTTGTTTAGGATTTTTCTAGTCACATAAAGACCACCTTTACAACCCACATGCAACCAATAATTAATCATTTAGTTCTTTATTGTAACTAGGGGATAAAACCATGAACCCAACATAAGCACTCCATATATTAGTACAAATAATAGGTGTTCTCCCATGTGATTAATGGGTCAAAAACACCCACCCAATATGAACACCCTTTTACTGTACATGACCACAAGATAGAGGAACATAACCACCATACAAAATTATAGTCACATATTGGCAAAAAAGAGCTCCAAGTCACCTTCATAAAAGAAACAAACACATGACCAACTCCATGAAAATTAATATCTACAACCATGAACTTCAAGTGCCCAACATAGATCCCATTAACAATATACATCCTAGAGTTAGATGACATCGATTCTAATTTTATAAATATATAAAACACTGTTAACACATAGACCATCCATTGTAGCCTACAAACCTCCGAAATTCTAAGAAAGACAAAAACCCTTTCTTAAAAGTGCAATGGATTTTACACCAATATTGATCTAATACAAAATTTAGGTAAATAAAATCTTCAATCCAATTGTTTAACATCAATTTATGATACCAATATAGTGAGAAACAAAGCTTAGACCATTATAATATAAAAACCTAGAATTTGTTTGTAAATTTAAAATTGAGTGTTCATAATATTGGATTAACATGATGAGATAAAATGGATTTAAGTGAACATAGTTGTCTTGTGGGTTTAGTGAAAAATCAACTAGAAAGAAAATTAACACAATAAGAGTTAGAAATATCAAATACCCATAATTTTATATGTCTATAATAGTAAAATCAACACAATTATTATAACACATAACATAATATTTATATGAAGAAAACCTTGCAAGAAAAAATCCACCAAGAGAGGCCAAGAATATATTACCTTTGAAATAAAGATTAAAATATAATCATACTTATATTCTCTTCTTTGCCTCCAATCTAGCAACAACTATGTACTTATGAACAATATCAACACATCTATATCTCTATCTCATTCCTAAAAATGTTCCTTCATGTTCCAAACTATTGTGTTACTTTATACTATCCTAGGACTTCAATTTATAGAATTTCGTGAAAGAGGAAACCATTGGCAGTTTTAAAAATACTTCATAGATCTCAATAGGTGCTAATAAGGCATCTAAAAATGACTCTTCATGAATTCCAATGCCTAATGCAACTCAAGAGTCACCCTCTTGCCTCTCAAGCACCCAAGCCTCATGGAAAACCTCCAAAACACCAAGAGTTACTCAAGTAAAATCTGAAATTCTTTTTGTTCACTCTCTAAAGTGCCTAACTTGGGGAATGAAAAATATATATGTGAAAAACTCAAGAGTCATCCTCCACTCTTTCCCAAGTGATCCACTTGGAGGTGAAAACTAATTAATTTATTAATGTACTACAAACAATAGGTGGAATTAAGTATGCAATTTAATTTTTAATAACACCTTAAGTTCCTAAAATAACAATGACAACCACAATTTTTTATTATAATTATGATGGATGGGAAGGTAGATAGTGGAAGGTAGGAAGATGAAGTTTTCATAAAAGGGGTTGAATGGTTTGAATTTATGGACTTGGGGCAAAAGGGACTTTATGGATGAATTCTTTCAAGAAGGGACATTCCATGAATTGGGCCTCCTCTCTATAGAGTTTGATAGAGGAGGATTCAAGGAGACAAGTGGATATCGAGTGTTAGAAGAAGGAAATGACCATAAGGGCTTTTAGTGAACTAGTAGCTTCCTTGTCAATTTTTCTAATCACAACCTTTTCTTGGATGAGGGGAAAACCTCAAGAGAAACCCATGATACTAATGTGGGTCCCATCTCTTGGGCCTTAAAATTTAAGATGAAAGGTTTAAATCTCAAAAGGAAAAGTGCCTCTCCTCCTAGGTCAGTGGTTTCTAACCCAAACTCAAGTGGTTTTTCTATACTCCCCTAACATCATTGTGGACTTGGGTGTTTAAAAAATGGAGATGTCCATGATTAGGAAATTTATAGGGACTAGACCAAATATAGAATTGGTTAGATCCTAGACCCTTAAGAGATGGTGTGCCAAAGAAAATATTGATGTTTTATGTTTCATAAATTATTCTTCTCTTTCTCCTTTATGTGTGAAGAATATTTTCATAATATCTTGGTCAGTGTCCCTGGTTCATTGGAAATTAAACTTCAACTCTTGAGAGATGGACTATGAGGTTTAATATATCTCAATATTCTAATGTGGCTCATATTTGGGTTAGATTACTTGGTCTTCCTATAATATTTTTGGATAAGAAGGTATTTAAAAGGATATCTAGTGCCTCAAGAAAAGGATCAATTTTTACTAGGATTTGTGCTTGTGTTAATTAGGAGACCTCTCCCCCTTCTTAGGTTTCTATTAATCCCAAGCTAGGGGTTTGGAAATAAACCTTAGAATTTAAATTTTCTCCCTTTACCTATTTTAAATACAATAAATCATCATACTAGGTCAAATAGTGTCATAATCTTAAAAGTATAAAATTCAATTATATTTGGAAGCAAAAATAAACCATTAGAGTATGTAGCAATGAGAATGGTTTAGGAGATGAGATAGCCAAAGACACAAATAATAATGGGTCTAGCCTAAGGATTGAAAAAATACCAAAACTTAGAGGGGGAAGGCTAAGTGGATGAACCTTAGAAGGAAGCCAATGGGATATAAGCTCTAGTTTTGCAAGACCAATGGGTAATAAAACCCAAGAGGAGGAACTAATCCAAGGAACTAAGATGTTAGACTCTATTTAGAAACAAAATGAAGGTAGAAGGAAAGGGGTTGAAGAAAATTCCCAACTTAATGAGGTGATTGGTATAAGGGAAGAGGATGAATCACAAGCTTATGATATGAAAAAAGAGAATAAGGCTAGTGAACCATTTAGTTTGATTCAAGATCAATGTGTGAAGGAGTCCCAAAAGGAGTGGAAGGAAGAGAATATTTTGATGAAATACTTTGAAGTCCCTTCTTTTTTAGTAATATGGAAGATAAATAAACTATTAGCTTCTCCTCCTAGCAAAAGAAAATAAAGGAGAAGGAGCTAGAAACCAAAATTCAAACTAGGAATAGAAGAATAGAAGATAGTGGAGCATGCCCTAAAAGTACTAGGAGACCATCCCTCAAAGACACAATGGAAAGGTATTTCAAAAATGAGATTACTAATGGGATTTAACAAACCACAACAGCCTTATGCTCAATGAGCACTACTAACTTGAAAAATAAAAAATCTTTCATGGAATGTTAGATGGCTTGATAACCAACATAATCAAGACCTTCTAACTAATCTATTTTGATATCGTAAATAATATGTTGTGGTTATTTAGGAGATGAAAATGCATGTAGATAGATTAAGTAAAGTTAAAAATAACATGCTCAAAGATTATGGTGTTCATGGAGCCATTATTGATGGAGACTCTTGTGAAATTGCTAAATTTTGGAACCTTGTGGTTAGATGACTCTAAATTTTTTGATTAATCTAATCATTTTACTACCCTCTTTACGAGAAATAGAGATAATGTTATGTGGGTCACCTTAAATTTCTAGGCACCTAATATTAGGGGGTTGGGAAGAATTTGGGGAATAACCCAAATATTTTAGGATCCACCTAAATACTAGATGATAGGGTTATGAGAGACTTTAATACCCATTGAAATAAAGTGAGAAGAAAGGAGGATTCCCAAATTTCTAAGGAAAATAGAGATGATTTGGTGAACCTCATCAACAATCAAGATCTCTTATGGATTTGAATGTATAGGGATCCACCTTCACCTAGTCAAATAAATGAGTGGGTTCTTCGCTTGAATTTAGGTTAGGTTGGATCATGCCTTGATCACCCCTAGCTAGTTATCCTCCTATTGTTTTTATTTGTCTAATCTCACTAGGTTAGGCTCTAATCATTCTACCATCATTTTTATGACAATGGAAAGTTGATTTGGTTTGCTTCAATCAAGTTATGAGAAGGCACAAATAATGAAGAATATTCATGACTCTATGAAGGTATACGATACTCCAATTCCAATGTAATACACCATATTGATTTTGAGGGTGATTCAGTAATTGTGATAAGAGAAATAAGCACTTGGAATGCCCCAATTGGAAATTAAAGATGAGGACTGAGAAAATATTCTCTCTTTTGGAGACAATTGATGGTTATATGTTGAAGCATGTTAAAACGTAGAAAAAGGTATGTGAGTGGGGGGTGTGATCCAAAATGGAATGGTTAAATGGATGTATGATGCACCTACCTTTCTCTATTTTCATTAGGAAATAAGATCCCCAAAGGTAGGATTTACTTTCAACCCTAAGTGAGTCAACCTTATTAGAGATCTTGTTGTTTTCCTTATGACAAAAAAGTGTAAAATATGATAGAAATGCACTTTGGGGAGATAAACTAAAAATGCTTAAAGAGCTCAATTATGCAATGCAAAACTTAAGATCAAGATTTAAAGCATAATACTAACATAAAATATAATTTTTAGGAAAATTTAAGAGTTGCGGGGTGATATTTACTAACCCAAAAAAAATTATCCTGAAAACTATAGGACACTTTCGCCAAAACTGGACACCAAAATATGTTTGAAATGCACTTTTCAAAGATAAATAAAAGTGCATTAACAGTCTAATAGATGTAATCTACCACTTGGAATGTAAAGTGCTATGATAAGACTATCGGAAATAACAATCAATCAGAAGATTTGAGAAGGTTAAGATTGTGTGTACCTGGCTTAAAAAATGTCGTAAAGCGTCCTGCCAAGACTCATTCGCCCAAGCGAATATGTCCTTGAACTCTTTTTTGAAAATTATTTTTGTAGTCCTTTGATGTTGGATCCAAGGCTCTGATGTCTCCAGGTTTGACTGTCAGAAGGCTGAAAATAAATTCGAGACTTGAGTTTCTGTGGCTTGATGACAACTTTGCAAAATTACACTTTTGATCCAATTTCATTCCTTCACCTACAAATCTGCAAAAATGTTTATTTTTGGTGTATAAGGGTTTGCCTTGGTCAAACCCTAGTTTTGGTAATTAAACCTTGATAATGAAAGATAATTAAAAATGACAAGGAAATATGAATGAACACTAGCTTGTTGCAACTCATCAAACCCTTTAATGGATGCCCTTAGAGGACTGAAGTCTAACACATCACTCCAAGGATTGGATCTTGCATGAAATGGCTTGATTGATGATGGATATTGATGCTTGAATGCTTTCTTGAAACTTGAAACCTACATCACAATGTTAGCTCCAAAAACATGCATGAACACACATAAATCTTGACATCATGATAGGATCTTAAATGCTACAATAAATGATTGATAAATCTGCTCTCCAATGCTCTTGACATTGATTTTTGGTATAATTTTGCTCCTTCAAAAGTCTTTGGATTTGAATTGATTAAAAGACCTTAACATTAATTTTTGCTATAATTTTGATCCTTCAAAAGTCTTTGGATTTGAATTGATTAAAAGACCTTAACATTAATTTTTGCTATAATTTTGATCCTTCAAAAGTCTTGGATTTAGGATTTTTTTGACAATTGCAATTTGAATTTAGATCATAAAAATGCTTCCAAAAACATATTAAAAATTGGGACCTAGGACTTAAGGAGGAATCATTCGCCTTTGGGAAAATGGATCCTAGGCCCTAAATCCAGGACACTCAATTTTCAAGGTGTTTAATTTGATGTTTGCAATTGTTTAATGTAGGTTCCCCTTTCGGAAAACAAAATTAATTAGGCTTTTAAATGCATAATTGGGTCAATTAGAGGCTTAATTAAGTCCAATTAATTTAAGAGGATGCAAACATAGTGTGAAAATGTAAACGAGTACATTTTTCGACACTACACATATATACATGGAGACTAATGTTGTCGCATACTTTCTATCCAATAAAGGAATCGAGCAAAGAGAAAAATCATGGGGTCAAATAGAAAAGAAATTTGACAAGGTTTGCACCAAAAAATCCAAGACAAAGCACTAATTGATTGACCTGAAATCGAGGCATAATCAAAAGATTATATTCTCTCATTTGATGCAGATTTGTGTCATGATTATGGGTAGCACTAGAAAGCATATCCGAATAAAAAATAATATGGATATGTACCTGCATAAGGAAAACTTTATCTAGCATACCATAATGGCCATTTTTGCTTTCAACAAAGATTATGAGCATGGGCTTGTTTGTGATATCGTGGACTGTTTAATGAAGGGAAGTAGGAAGAATGATAGAATTGGCTACTGGATTGATAACATTATACAGCCATAAGTTCAAATGACATCAAGTTACTCTATAATTTTCTTTTCTTTTATTAATGGAATGAGAGCTACTCTCTCGTAGTAGTTTCCCAAAAAAAATACCAATCATTTGAAAAAATTTATACTTGTTGATAAGTTTGCAAAAGGACATGGTTCATAAGGTTGAGGAATAATGCAAAAGTTTTTAAAAATTGTATTAATTTGTAATTGCATATAATTTACAAAGATATCTTTTCTTTTTAATCTCTATGTCTTGTAACATTCCACTTCATTTTTTGTTTGGTAAGATAATTATTTGTGTGAATTTTATTTATTTTTCATGCTAGAAAAAGATTCTATTACACTTATGTATTTAAAAATTAAATAGACATGTGGCATGATTAGAAAGTAGCATTTGATAAAATAATTAAAATAGTTACATATTTAAATTTTGAATTTGTTCCCTTTATATATTTTTTTGAGTAAATTTCAAGTAAAAAACCATAATGTATATATAAGTTTGAGAATTTGTAATCAATTTTTTTATCTAGATGATTTGGTTATAAGTTATTTTCTAAGTCATTGAGAATGTAATAGGTCATGAATTCAATTTTTTAAAATGTTAAATACTATTTTTTTGCAAACTAAGCAATTTTATTTTTTTGGTACTAAAAAATCAGTACCTCCATTTGTATTTGTTATATCTTTTGTATTCGATAATATATTCTCAAAATATTAACCTTTTTTAGAAACTAGACTTTCCTAGAATTTAAATGGGTCTAAACCTTAAGAATCATATGTTCTCAAATTTATATATTTTAACCCTCATAAATTAGATAAATTTGAAGAATTTATATCGGAGATGGGTTCAAAGTGATTAATCTAGCGGGAAGCTTAAAAGAATCATATCTTTTAAATTTGGAAACCAGAATCATCATGTAACTTGTTTTCCATGGAATAAAGAATCAAAGAGATTCTAAATGATTATTTTTCTTAATTCTCATTTGTATCTTTTGATACTAATACTACCTCATCAATGACAACTATAATAATGTGTTTTAGTGTTTGAATGAGAGTTCATGAGAAATCATGTGTGATATAGTACTAATTTGCGCTATATAAATCTCCCTACACTATAGTCTAAGTTTGAATAAAATGTGATGGTACAATACTTTTAAAATTTATCGTTTAAATTCAATTATTTCCCATCCATACTTTTACCTTGGTTTTAGGTTTGAAAATCTGACTCCAAGTCTTAGACTTGAAAGTACAATGTTATGATAGCATCCACTAGTAAAATTGACTTTATCAATATGACTAGCAACTTTGTTTTTAATATTTTTGACAAAATTAAAGTTCATCCTATATAAATATTTTTTTTTAAAATAAATAAATAGAAAACTAGGTTAAAATTTTAAAAATCTAAGTTTATAAATTGTAACATAGTTTTCTATTTTTTTTAATTTTTAAAAACTAAATTCTCATAAACTTAAAAGGACATATATTACTATTTTTAATAACTTTCAATTTTTATATAAAAAAATATATGTGATCAATTTAGACATCATTATCTACACATTAAAATAAAAAAATAAGGTACATTTATTTTAGGTCAAAATATTTGGGTCATATATAAGGCTTTCAAATTTACACTTTAATACAAATAAAAATTAATTAAAAAGTATTTATTTTATGAAAAATTATAAAAATATATCCAAACTAAACTAGAACATCATATGTATCTATCTACAAAAGAATTTTGAAAATACTTACATTTACTACAATATTTTGTGGGTCATATATGTACATGTTTTAGCCTCCAACATATTACTCTTTAAAAAGGTCAATTTTGTACATCTTACACTTAACCAACTTTTATCATATAGGTATTAACATCAATTATATATTTGAAAACTAAAAACACAATCTTATATTTCTTATTTTCACACTATATTGATATTCTTTATAGAAGTGCTTGAAATATTTATCTTAAGTGTTTTTTTTATAAATTTTTTAGATAAACGTTGTCACTTTTTTTTCAAAAAATGGACACATTTTCTTGCACTTACCCATATATGTATGTGTATTATTAAATTGCGTATGAAAAATTTAACAATCACATGTTTCAATTTTTTTACGATTATCCCTTTTGTGTGGGAACTGTAATTTTCAAAAAAAAAAAAAAAATGATTGGAAAAGAACATTTTCATGTCTTTAACTTCAAAATAACATTATTAGAATTTAGAAATTCAAATATTAAATTTTGGGTGGGATTTGATTTCCCATCATTAAAATTTGGAAGTTTGTAATTTATGCATGTTGTCAATTTTTTAAAATTTAAATCCTAAGCTTGTTTGTGAGTGTTGTTTTGTGGAAATGATTTTTTTTCATGGAAAATGGATAGAGAATCATATGGTCAAAGGTTTGTTTTGATTGAACCTTATTTTCTAAGACATGCTCATATCGAGTATTTTTTCTATGTAGCCTTAGCAAGGGAGGTCTCCAAGTGCTAATGGACGAACTCTCACCTTTGTCTGTTTGTAATGAAAATGATGCTTGGTTCATTGAGAATTAATAAAAATAACAAAATTATAAGAGAGGGGTTCCACATTTCACACACAAAAAATTAATCCATGAGTTTATTTATTGTATGCCCATGTGGATAAAATGTATGATCGTGAAGGACATAGGGTTGATCCTAGAGATTGATGATATTATCATTTAGGAACCCCATAAGATGAGGACACACTCAATCTTTTTATAATGGTTAGTGATTTTGCATGATGGCATTGCATTAGTGTAGCTATGATACTCACTTATTGTGCATTGGATTGTGAGTTTGATGTTAAGAGCTTGTGAACCCATTTGTATATGTATTGATTTGTGTCTTATTCTAAATCTCATGTGTGATTATTCTTGTATATTATATCTTGGATCATGTGTTATGTGATTGAGATGATCGTGTGACATACTCATGTGTGGTGTGTTGAATGATTATTTAATCGACTGTCTCCTAGTTTAGGGTGGTGGACATAAGGGTTCCATATGGTTGGGTGGTGTTGAACCACCATTAGGTCCACATATCCTTTGAAGTAGTTTGGAGAGTGTATACGGATTTCATGACCTTTAAGATGTAGTAAATTATGACTTTTTAGTTTTGTTGAAAATGTATAGCTCATGGTGTTTGAGCCCTTGTATGTAATTTTGTTTAAATGATGAAGAAAATTTATGTATTGTATTTTAATCCACTCATGTAGGTGGTGTGTGCTCCATCATTTATTTTAGCACTTCAATACAGTTAAATATATGTACCATTTGTAATGAAATTCTCATGTTTGATTAAATTTAGGAATATTATTAGAAAGCATGATTTATGTCTTGTAAGAATATATGCGTAATTAGTATAGCTAAGAAATATTTACTTTTTTACAAATGTATGTTGTATTTGGACGTTGAAACATTTACTTTTAGAGTAGTTGCTTCTCTTTTAGTTCCTTGTTATTTCCCTTGTGTGTTGACCATGTGGGTAGGGGAAATTTGATGTTGAGTTTATATAGTTTATGAGGTCTACATGTGTTTGAGTGCTTATCCCAAGCCATTTTTATATAATATGCTAGATGATAAAGTTATGCCCCTTCATTGCATTTCTAGATTTACAATTTATATTTATATAAAACTACATTAGGACTCCAAAATTTCACAAGTATAATCTATGATAATTCAAAATTTAGCTAGTAGTTTGTAGTTATAAAAAGCTACATCGAAACTCTGAATTTATGCAAGAAAATTTAGTTAGAGTTCATAACTATTTATAATTTACAATTCGTAAAGGTGCATGTGAGTTATGAAACTTTATAGTGTTAATTTTGTAGGATTTAAAACTCTACTTATAATTTATAGTTTGTAAAGTTTACATGAGGTTTGAAACCATAGAGAGTGTTAAGTTTGTGGGTGTAACAGAGAGGATTCACCACTCTCAAGTCTCTAGGATAGGGAAGAGTCTACAAGGGATGGATTACTCTAGGTTACCTCAAAGGAAAAAGCTCAAGTGACAAAGTGATAGATAAAGGAAAGATTGAACTATATTTTTAGATTTTTTGGTTGTTTATGACAAAGGACTTCAGAAATCAGGTGAACAAACCTCAAAATTAGAGTCCTATTACTAGAAACACTCGAGACTTGCTAAAAAATTGAATGCTAAAGATTGATGGTTTTAACTAACTAAACATAATGCTAAAAATGTGTAAAATGTAAAGAAGTACAACAAGAAGAATATTGAAATGACAAGTAAACTAGCTACTAAACAAAAAGAGAGGTAGTGGAAGAAAAGGGATTCAACTTACGGTAGGTTCAGCCTCCCACAAGCTCCTCACGAACAAAACCTACACACACAGAAACATAAAAGTGTTGGGGCTGCTTTGCATGGCTTGCCCTAGTCAAACCCTCACTTTGGTAATTCCACCTCCATGGACAACCAAACAAACAACGATATAGAAATATTGATAAAGAAATGACAAGATGAGATATGTAATGTTTAAAATAACAAGTAGGCTAACAATAAGAATGATAATGATATGAAAATAAGGGTTACCCTCCCTTCTATGAGCTTGGTGAAGCCAAGAGGAAGATCGATATATTTGAAGACGTGAGACAACCGTGCAAGAATGTGGTGTAGATAGCTTGAAACCTACAAGAAAACATGTAGAATAGTAAGGAGAGAATGGAAGTGCTAAGAAGCAAGAATGAGAGAGTGATAGAGATAAATTGCAATAATGAATGAGAATGAGGAAAGGAGAAAAATAAATGGCCAATTTGCATGCCAAAGAGTCATTCTCGGGCATGTCTGTGACTGCAGAGGTGTTACACTTCATGGGAAAGCGACAATGTAATGTCCCAACGACCATATCATCATGAATCTTGTCAGGACATTCATGCAATGCATGAACGTCTATGCAACGTGAAAGTGTCCCAGAAAAAATTCTCCCACTAACAAAAGATAACAAGGTAGGGACAGAAATGAAGGCTTAGGATGAGGTTTTTTTGCATTATCATCTTATTAAGTAAAAGTAAAGGTGATGTTATGGGAAATTTATTAAGGGTGCAATTTTACACCATAACATTTTTCCTCCACTTTAACAAGCATATGTATCTAAGCATGTGTGAACTAAAGTAGAAAGAGATTGAAGAGAACATATTGAAGATAGAGAGGAAGCATACATTTGATCTGGTATAACTTACATGAAAGGGGCTTCATTAGAATGCGAAGAGGACATGGTTCTTCAATACTTCAAAGCTAGCTATGATCTCACCACAAACATGTTAGTTGTAAACAAAAATGTTAGGAAAAAAGTGAAAAATAATAGACATTATAAAAAAAATCATAGACAAGACAAGATGAGACAATGTGATAAGATAAAGACGGTAATGATAAGTATGGATAACATGGCTAGAGTCCATACGATAAACATACAGGTCTATGGCTATTGCAAACTACATTGTCAAATAGTCACAAAAAATACAAGGCAAGTCTAGTTAGGTTGCCCCCAAGCTAGATGATGAGACATAATACATAGATATAAGACATCAAGGAATCCTTTTCAAAAAAATTGAAACTTTAAAATTTAAGCATATATGATAGCCCCCCTTAAAATGATGTGTGCTACGCAAAGGAGCACATGTAATTCTAAGGAGTAGAGAAAGACAAGATGTTGTGGCATGAGATACATTATGAGATGTATTTGTGGGATGTTGTCACATGAGGGACAACACATAGAAACCACAACACCATGAAGCAAAAAAGTAGAGACGAAGAAATCAAGAGCATTGGGGGATCTAAATATTCAGAGTTAGAACTGCTCATAGATATAGATAGATAAGTATAGTATAATATATATGAATTGTCATGACCCCCCAAATGTATCAAAACATGAAGAAGAGCACATGAAGTTAAATAAAAAAATTGGGCCAATATGGAAGAGGCCTAAATTCCCCCATGCTTTGCATCGTCCTCGACGTGAAAAGAAAAGATTTACAACATATAGAAGAATGATGAGGCAAATAAAAGAAGTTTATGACTAAGTTTCTCTCCTATATCCAAGCACCTATAGGAGTAGCAAGGGTCCTCCAGGTGAGAGCACAAACACATATAGATAAGCACAAGGGAGCACAAACAATCACAAAAAAAAAATCTAAAGATGTAGAAGAAGGTGCCACCCTATTCTGAATCCACTAGTAGGTCATCCTATGTCCAATCTAGATCATTATATGGGGAGGGAGAGCGATCTTATAGGGGAGGGATAATGAGGGTGGTACTAGCTGAATCACCTGCAATGAGGGCTAAGGAATAAGGCCCCTCGAGGTCTTCCTCATTGAGCTCTTGTAAGACTAAAGTCGTCGATCATGTAAAGATTGAGGATAGAGTTAGGATGTCCTCCAACAAATTAAACATGTAATTTTCAGTAGTAGCATGTGTCAATAGAGCAGGAGGAGGTTAAGACACCCGAGAGTCACTGTTGACCTTAGGAAGAGGAGTTGTGACAAGTTTCGAGGAAGCTGGTGCTACCTCCATCACTAGGAAGGTGCGGGCTAGAGTAGAATGAGACTCAAGAGAAGATGAGAATTTCTTTCGACCATCGCTTGAGATGAGGTCATCCTCTAGCTTGTGCTTCAATGGAGGATGCAAAATCCTCATAGATGAAGTGGAACTAGAAGAAGGATATGGATCCACAAAGGACATCACCTTTGTGTAAGGTATGTCTATGGGATGCGAGAAAGGTGGAATATTAGGAAGAGAAGTAAGAAGGGGCGGCTCCACCAAAGGAGCAATGAACACCTGCACCCTTTTGGGGTGAGGTTCATTGGGATCTGTCGATGAAGCCAAAAGAAGAATAGAGGTGATGTGAATTGAGGCAAACAAAGTTTATAGGAGGGAATTTGCACCCCTCACGCAAATTCCCCTTTTACACATCCTCACCTTAGAAAATCAAATCCGAAGGAAAAATTCCACATTAGCAAGCTGCCTTCCTTCCACTTGGCATTTTTCCTTTATATCGGTAGGAGAATATTTGTTGAAGACGTGCACATGATGTGTAGACGTTTGTGTGATGCACTTATGTCCCTAACGAATTCCTACATTTGAAGTTGGAAGAGACATTACACTTTCAATTGGGATCGATTTTTAATGTCCTTCTTCAACCAACCGACCCCAAAAAATGGTAGATTCTTCCCTCTTCTCTTTCAAATTCATCCCTTCTTCATTCATTCCATCTCTCTTGGAAATTCTCATCTCTAAGCAACAAATTGGCATTCTCTTAGCACTTTCAACATTCTCTTCATCCTCAAGCAGCACTCCAACACTCCATTGCAGCAACAACACTTCGTCAACTCCATAAAGCAAGTGTGAAGCAAGCCATCACAACATCGGCTTGAGGTTTTGCAACACCTCTCTTCATCACAGTCGAGGCTATGGTGATTGTTCAAGCCTTCTTTCTCCTCCATTGGCTAGTGAGCTCTTCATGAAGGTGGTAACATCTCTCTCCTCTCCTTTATGATTTGGTTGAGTAGCTATTTTTTGTTTTGCAGTGTTATTTGTGTATTTTCTTTCTTTACTTCTTTATCATACATTTCTCTTTCATGGCTATCTGGTTGTCCATGGAGATGGAAACACAAAAAAGGGGGTTTGATTGAGGAAAACCTTTATAGAGCCCCAACAATTTTCCCCGCTTTCTTGTTTGTAGGTGGACGTGCTTTTGGTGCTAGTTGGCGAACTGGCACCTTGGTGAGATCATCTTTGTCACTTTATCTCTTATCCATTTACTTTTCCATATCCGTTTGTATTTCTCTTACTTCATAATTCTGTTATGTTCCTTTAGAAGTTACTAGCTAGGTTGTGAGCTTGTTTTTTGATGGTTCGTGTTGTATTTTTGGTCCTCTGGTCATACGAAAACCTGCGCACTTGAGAGATGCCAGAGCACCTCCCTGTTGTCCTAGAAGCGTGCTTTCATCCTCAGGCAGAGAGCTACCTGAGGTACAATGTTGAATCCAAAAATCGGCTTGCCTAGCCCCAAATTAGATTTCAGGTCTACAAAGTGATTGAAGGATCTTATAGTCCTCATCATTCTCCTCCCCTATTTTGAAACATCCCTTTAGAGTGAGGTAAGTTAGGGTAGCCTGTAATACCCCTCCATTTTTCTCTTTTGATCGAACTATGTTCTTCCCCTTTATGTTGTGTTTTTTGTTAGTGCTTTGATTATGGTACTTGGCTACTATTTGATTGCTAACTATAAAGTGATGCGAATGTTTTATTTAAATGTGATGGTATTTTATTCTGATGTTATCATTATGGCATGTTGTGGATTAGCTTTATGGATATTTGAATTAATGATGCTTTATACTTTATGCTTTTGATTAAATTATTGATGTTAAATTCGTCAGTTTGTAACACTGTATTGGTGAAGGGGACATAATTCCACCACTCGCTTGCGAGCGCCCTGCGATTCTATGACTTCCTCTTCACGGTGTGTTTTAATTATGATATATATATGCATGTGGATATACTCCTTGTTCACAGGTTGATAGGTATAGGACATCGACTCCACCTGGTTTCACAGGTTTGAGCGTGTCCATTGCCCAAAGATATTTGATTGGGAGATAGTAGCTAGGTTTCCTATGTCAATTCATCACCCTAGTTATACCGTGTCGTTGGTTTTAGTTTGGTTCATTTGTTTTAATATTGTTCTATTTGCCTTGATTTTATTTAAATTGCAAGTAAGAAAAAGATAAATAGATGGCTTATGTAATTAAGTTGTTGATTAAATTTATCTGGTTTTATGTTAGAAATGTTATTTAATTTATTAATTAATAAAATAATTTAATCTTGGATTAGATTTATTTTATTGATTAATTAAATTAATTGCGTTGAATTGAATTAAGTTATTCATTTTGGAAATTAATAGATATTTTGATTGAAATTAAGTTTGAAAATTGAAAAAGGTTTTTAATTGCATTTTTGAAAATTTTAAATGCAAAAATGAAATTGGAAGATATTTTTTGTTTTTTGTTTTCAAAAATTTATGAGGGTGGTTGATGAGATATTTTTCATTTTTCTTTATTATTTGGATTTTCATGAGTTTTGGGAGGATGAAAAAAATTGAAATTGAAGGGAGGAAAGGAATTTCTGGTTTGGTTTTGGGATTTGGAGAAACAAGTTGGATTTCTGGGAGGAGTTGGAATCAGAGAAAGGATTCAAAGCACTATTGTCAACCTTCAAGCTTTTGGAAAACCAGGTTTTCTTGCCATTAAATTAGTTTTCATTTTGAAAGGTTTCACAATTTTGATTGTGTTGTTTGAAAATATAGAAACTCTGTTTGATTTGCAAAATAAACCCAATTTAAATCTTATTTAAAAACTGTGAAAACTCTGTTTGGAAATGAAATTTCTCAAGAGAGGATTGTGTTCTCGGCTGTAAATGATCATTTTAGTATTATTTCTTTAATTAATTTTGCAAATTCCTTGTGTGGATATTTAAATATATATATATATATATATATATATGTGTGTGTGTGTGTGTGTGTGTGTGTGTGTGTGTATAGATAGATATAGATATACATAAACATATATATATGTATCTTTGTATATATATTTATTTCTCCTAAAAATATTATGCTATTAAAAAAATAAAACCTTGTCAAAAAGGGCGGATTTAAAATCCGCAAGGTTTTCAAGGCATTTTTTAATGTTTTAAATAAAACAAAAATAAAATAAAAAATTATGATGGAGGGTTTTGGGGGAGTCATTGGGGGCTCACCCCACCGCACCCTATGGGAGGCATGTGGGGGAGCCACGCCCAACATGACCCCCATACTCCCTGTTGCCGCCGCCCAAGGAAGGGACGATTGTGTGTAGGCATAGTTGCCGCCCCCTTTAGGGGTGTCGACTGTGTTTACACAAAGTCGCTCCAGCAATGGGGTCGGTTGTGTGTAAACATAGGCGACTGCCCATATCCATGGCGTGTGCGGCCCGAGACAAAAAGCATTTGACTTTTTAATTTTATTTTATTTCATTTTTATTTTTTTTATTTTTGTTAAAAAATATATATATATAATTAATATTTAATATTATATTAATATAATATTAAAATATTATTATATATGATTTGTAAATATGTATTTAATATTTTATTATTATATTTGTATAATATTAAAATATTAATATATATTAATAATAAACTATATATTTATACTATACTATTTTATATATATATATAGTTGATTATTTTAAGTGTAATATATATATATATATATATATTAAAGTGTTGATTTAAATAATAGCTTGATTCAAATGTAATTGAAGAAAATTTTAAATTACTATGTAATTGTCAAATTATGGGATGATTAAAATAATATGTTTTATCAGATCAAATATTGAATTTAAGAGTAATGTGTTTTAATCGATGAATTATTTGGTTTTCAAATGAATTATTTTTGGAAAGAAGAAATAAATAATTTGAAAGTGGTGTGTTTTAAATCGAGTAAATACTTATTTTGTTAATATTTAAAGTCATTAAGGAATTAAACATATGGTCTAAATTTCATCTTTGTCTGAAAGAGACATTATTAATTAGTTTTATTGAGGCAATATAGTATTGAATTTTATTAAGGAGAATGAATTTAATATATCCAAAATTAGTTTATTTCCTCGCAATTGCTTTATGTGATTATTTCCTATGTGTTCATGTTTGGCGAAATGGGTTAGTTATGTCTTTAATATGTAAGTCTTCCAGAGGATCCTAGAGGATGGGGGTTGTCGTTTTGTGATGTCAACCATTTGTTTTTCTCTTGGGTAGTGCATGGTGTTTTGTCAGTGATTTACCCGGTTTCCATGGACAGGGATGATTTTTGCCTCCTTTGGATTAGGAGTGGATTATGTGATTTGTGCCTCCTTGGATTAGGAGTGGATTATGTGATTTGTGACTCCTTGTAAGGAGTGGCTTTGTTATGTTTGTTACCTCCAGTGTTTGGATAGGGTTTTGACTTATGTTTCCTCCTTGAGTTGGAGTGATTATTTTATCTAGTTTGTATGCGCTTTGGCACCCTTGGTGATTGGTTTTGTTTGGTATGTTGTCAAGTAGAAGAGTGGATTCTGTTAGGCACTAGAGCCCAAAGAGGTAAATTGGATAACCTTCGGAGGTGGTTTAGTCAAGTGATAACTAAATCAATGTACTTAGAATATTGGGTAGTATTTCACACTAATCAAGATAATTGTGCCTCACTCATAGACACAAGTGCTCGTTTAGGCTTGGGATGAGTGGGAAGGCTTGGAATGGAAAGGTCATCTATCTTGTCTTTACGAAAGGTATTTGATTCCGCATGAGTGAGTATGGGGGCCGGGATTCGGTTGAGGCCACCAGGATAACCCATAGTGGGGGCCAAAGCCTATGAAGATTCCTAGAGGATATCCCATGACGAGCTGTGCGATGACACTCTGTCTAGGACAACAGTTGGAATTTGATTTTGTGTGTATGGTTTTCTTAACATACTTGATCTATTTAATTTTTGGAAGCAATGTGACCATGTTGGAGTTGTACTTGTTTTGTACATGTGAATGGTTGTGTCAGTATGGATCAGTTATGTACTAGCCTGTGTCTAGAGGTAGTTGGCCTTGGCTAGGAATCCTTGTTACTATCTCCTAGCACGGGGGTTGGGCCTTCGGGTAGCACTTGGTTGGGTGGAACGTGCACCTTACTCCGTTGGATTTTCTTCTTGTTCATGTTGACGAGATTTCCAGTTGGAGAGCTTGTGGGATCCAGTTACATTTCATGCTTTATTCATTTCAATTGTATCTTGTAATTTATTACCCCTCATTTGTACTTGAGGTGGAAAGTTGTAATATGTAATCATGCTTATTGGATTTACCTCATTTGGGGAATGAGTGATGTAATCTCCTTATTAAATTATTGTTATTTGAAATCTTGTGGTGTCCCTTATTGTTTGATGAAACTTATCATGTATGGAATGTATGTGTTCTAAATGTATTAAGTAGATAAATGTTATGGATTCATTTAAGTTGTTTGTGGGTTTATAAGTAATCTAAGTCTCGTAACCTTAGAGGTTTTTGGCAATGGGTAGTGAACTTGCATATTAATTGTACTTAAACAAAACAAAAAAATTAGTTTGTTTGAGTAGTTAATTGTAAGTTCCTCTTGGGTTGCGAGGCGGGGCATTACATAACCCTCCTCTCTTGGCTCTCTATGACCTTGAGCCTTGATGTGGTTGGTCCCCCTCTCTTACACAAAGAGACAAAAGAAGGAGCAACAACATAAGAAGTAGGAGAAAAAACAATGAGCTCCTCCCCGATCTTTTGTAAGGTGGCATGCTCCTTAGCCAGAGCCTTTCGCTAGCACTTATGCTTGCACACAAGATGGTTATGTCAGTTTTGGGCACAAGAAGACATGGCTTGAGAAGAGGCTAGGTGATCTTGATCTACCACAAGTGTAGCCTCCACAACCATCACAAGTGGAAGGGAAGAATCTCGAGGAGGAGTAGGAGGAGAAGGCCACGTAGAGATATAGATAAGCATCTCAACAACAAGCCTCTTTCCTTTCTCTACCTTGGAGATAGGTGGAGGCCACAAAGGATGAGTTGTAGGAACCACCCCACAAGAATGCTTCCCCTTGCCATAAAGTGTGAGTCGAGGCATTGTGGGAAAGATAGGAAGTTGAAAGACTTGGGGATATGATCTCCATAGTGCAGGAAAATTTTATTTTCCTGTGCTATGCATAGTAGTAGGAAAAAAAGACACCACTAGAGGTTGAACAAAAGAAGAAGGAATAGAAAGGGAAGGCCCCAAGGAAATAGCAAGCTTGTCCTTCCCCTTGTGAGGGGTAAAAGATGAAGCATTCTACTATGCACACAAGTAAGTCTTCAAATAAATAGCATGAGATAGGGAAAACCACCCTTCGATGTTGAACCCCCAATCTTGTATCTGAAATAAGCTCAATATAAAAGATCTCCCCTAAGAAGCAAGGGTCCGAATAGGTAAGCTAAAGTGGTCAAGGGAAAAGCCCCCATGCGATATCGATGTTTATATCCAGTATCATGGAAAGTATGCACAATACCATTGTAGGGAAACTTTAGATATTTGTGGACTACTGAGGAAATTGCATTCATGCATACCAGCCATGGAATACCTAGCCTCACTCTAAATAAGTTAAACTTGAGAATCACAAAAAATGAGACCTAAATTTTTTTGTCTTACTAGGACCGACAAAGAAATAGTTCCAATAGGTGCGATAGAAAACCCATTATGAGTGTGAAGGTTAGCATGTGAATCATCATACTTCTCCTCATGTAAATTATTTATAAAAGGGTCTCTTCCATAATGACGTTCACACAACTTGAAGGATCAACCATGGCGCTTGTTATGACATTGTCATTGATTCGAGCAAGAATGTATAATAGGAAGAGTTCCTTGTTTAGAGGGAGATCATGTGAAGTGAATGTAATGTTAGGAATGAAATTCACATGTTTTGAAGGAGGAATACGAGTGAATGAGACTACATCCACATACTCATATGGGGTGAAATTAGAAGATGAAGAAGATGGAGTGACCAAATTAGCAGAGTGTGATGAGAATGGATTTGTGTAGATCTGTAGCTGGCTATTCAGCTTCTCTATAGATTTGTTTGAGTTTTATTTCTTACCAAAGAGCCAAATAGTCTCATTATCGATATGGTCTTGAATTATATGACACAGGTGAACACATCTCTCTGTGTCATGTCTGGAGACTCGGTGATACTTGTAGAAATTTTGTGCATCGTACCATTGAGAATACGACAGACAATAGTCTAATCTTTGGAAAATTTATTATTCCATCTTTCAAAAGTTTTTTCAAGACGCTATTATAAGATTTTGATAATTCAGTAAATATTCTATTTTGTCTTGTAGCATTTTTATCTATTGGAACTGAGACCATGTTTTCCATAGCCTTGTTTTTCTAGATTCACCAAAGATTGACACAGTTGTTTGGCCATCCTGAGGGGAGTGTGAGGACGAATCCCTGTACTGTGAAACCATTTGCTGGTACTCACACAAGGTGACACATAGATGCACAAAGGATGGATATTTCATTAAAAAAATTATCTTGCAATGTAGGTTACAAGTTTTTGATAAGCACTTTTTGTACATCGAAATCAAGTAAAGGATAAGAAATTTGAGAGAATAGGGTATGATATCGAGCTATAAAATCGATTACCTTCTCATGAGGTTCCTTCTTACATCAGACAAGATTGATAAATGTGACCTTTGGCCTGATGTTGGCGTGGAACTGTTGGAGGAACTGGTTTAGTAGCTGATCGAAAGAGAAGACAAAGTTATCAGGCAAGACATAATACCATTCTTAAGAGAATGCGAGAATAGTTTTTCCAGAAGTGCATCGTGATGGAATAAATCCATACACATTGCATTAAAGGATGAGATGTGAGTCTATGGATCCCCATGACCACTGTACTTTTCAAAATTTAGAATCTCCACCCTAAGGGATAGGAGTGTTTAGAATAGTAATAGACAAAGGAATGTGATGATAAAAAGGCTAGAACATAGGTTAAAAGATGAACTAGCCAAGTTTTCCAATTGATTCTTCATATGTCCCATATTCTATGGGAGAGAATTAAGGAAAATATCAATAGATGAAGTATGATCAGTGAAACCACTAGCAGAACCACCAACATCTGCACTGGTAGAGCCCTCGACACCAGCACTAATAGAGACACCAACACCAATAGAGGCACCAACACCAACACTAGAAACATAGAAATTCTAAGATCCAAATGTGGAGAAATTGAAACCCAGAGGAACCCTATTTACTTTCATCATATGACCCTGCTCAGGCATGGTGGTAGTGTTAACATAGGGACCCATGTCATCCATGCACATAGACACCCCTGGCATTGGCATACCTAGTTGTTGTGCAATGATCCTCGATCTGACATCTTGGGTAGCAACCAAGACAGAGGTGTAGGATGGGACATGAGTTTCTATAATGTTTGTTATACCACGAAGAATCTCTAAGCCCATTCTATCTTTAGTCAACAAACTCCTTAGATTTTCAACAACATGAGTCGCTTTTTAAAAGGTATCATCTCTTGCCAAGAACCTCACGAGATCATTGATTCTTACTTCCAAGGAGTAAATTTTCTTTGTAGGGACCTTGAGAGTAGCTTCATCCTCCAAGGTTGAGGAATAGTTCAAGGGTGAGGTAAGAGGGGTAGGAACATGGGTTACAACTTCATTTATAGGAGGGGTGTATCTGATAAAGAGACTTATAAGGAACTCTTCAAAAGTTAGGCCGGATCAGAGAGGACTAAACCTTCTAGATCCGATGACTAAAATTTGATAGCCTCTTCTAACAACATATTTGAAGGCAGTGGTTTGGGTCATAAAGCTCATAAAGAGTGTCACAACACACTATTAGCTACATGTCCCAATAGAGGAGAAGGAAATTTTTTTAAATAGAGACAAAGAGAAAAGGAATGTTCATTTCGGGTTCACCAAAAATGTAATAGAGAGGATCCACTACTCCCAAGTCTCTAGGATAGGGAAGCATTTGTAGGGGACAACTTGCTCTAGGTTACCTCAAAGACAAAAGCTTAAGTGATAGGGTGATAGATAAAAGAAAGACTAAACTATGGTTTTAGTCTTTTTGGTTGTTTATGATAGAGGAATTTAGAAATTGGGTGAACAAACTGCAAAGGTCTCAAGAAATAGACTGAAAATCTCTCAGCTAGAGGATGAGAGTGCAAACCAATAATGACAGTGCAATGTGTTGGCATCTATGTGGTGCACTAACATCTCGTATGGACTAGATGAAAAGTATATTACCAGAAACACTTGAGACATGCTAACAACATGAATGCTAAAGTCTGGTGGTTTTAACTAACTAAGCAAAATTTTGAAAATGTGCAAAATGTGAAGTATAACAAGAATAATATTGAAATGACAAGTAAACTAACTACTAAATGAAATAGCAAGGTAGTGGAAGAAAATGGATTCAACTTATGGTAGGTCTAGCCTCCCATAAGATCCTCATGGAAAAAACTCGCACACACAAAAACAAAAAAGTGTTGGGGTTGCTTTTTGAGGCTTCCCTTAGTTAAACCCCCACTTTGGTGTTTCCAACTCCACAGACAACCAAATAGACAACAATATAGAAATATTGATAAAGAAATGATAAGACAAGATGTGCAATGTGCAAGATAACAAATATGCTAACAATTAGAATGATAATGCTATGAAAATAAAGGTTTCCCTCCATCTACAAGCTTGGTGAAGCTGAGAGGAAGAGAAAGATATTCAAAGATGTGAGATGATCATGCAAGAATATGGTGTAGATAGCTTGAAACCTGTAAGAAAATATGTAGAATAGCAAGAAGGAGAGAATGGAAGTGCAAAGAAGTGAGAATGAGAGAGCGATAGAGAGAAATTGTAAGAATGAAATGGAATAGAAAGAATGAATGATAATGAGGAAAGGAGGAAAACAAATGGTCAAATTGTATGTCAGAGAGTCATTCTCGGGTGCACCTGCAATTGTAGAGGTGTTATGCTTCGTGGGTAGTGTTATCAACAAGATTGCACCTGTGATACAAAGTTGTAAAGCTCTACAATCTTGTGAAACATTTGAATATCCTCAGGTTGTGGGTACCCTATAATGAGGACAGCCCTCTAGGTTATGGGTTGGTTCCCTTATGATTTTATATTAAGCTAATGTTTATGTAGGAAAAGGGATAGAAGGCTTTTTGGAATGAAATGCAAAATTGTAATGAAATGATGGTGATGCATCTAAAAAATGGTAAAATTTTAAACTAATTCACAAGGAACTTTCAAAGCTTCTATCTACACAAATAGATCTGAACAATACAATCACATAAATATTTCATACAAAGGCTTTAATGGGATTATCCTCTTCAAATGAAAAAATAATGTTTTCACAACAAAGATGATAAATCTGAATTATATGCACAATGTATAACCTGTTAAATTGAATTTAATTGTATTCATACACATACGAGTGAGACAAAAAAAAGATTTCAAGATTGAAACACAATAAATTTCTTATCAAATCAAGCATAAGGACGACACTTGAAATCTAGAAGGAAAACTGGACAATATTGAAAGATGAAAGGAAAACTCCGCAATTGACAAACTATGATAATCTTTAAAAGTTGTATTATATTAACTGTAAATAAAACTAAGTTACAAGATAGTCTCTTTGCATAATGCAAAAGGCGAAAAACAAGAACGAAGGAAAAAGACTAAGCTTTTCCCAATATATACAAAGTATGACAACCCCAATGAACCAAGAGGTGGAATTGAAAGCCAACTGGGAGTGAAAAGTATCTCAGAAATATCCTCTCATGAGCAAAGAGGAAAATTGTTGAAAAAAGGGCCCACAAATGAAGTAAACTGAATAGTGAATGTTGCAAATTGATCCCCATGTTGTGCATGACCAAAAGACTCTCGAAACTAAAGTTGTCATAGGAATCTCCACCATTTAATCCATTTAATCTTTGCATGATTAGTTGACTAAAAATAGACTGAAGTCTCCACCTTTGCATGATTTGACCCTCAGTTAGCTTCAGTTATCACTTTTATCTGAATTTGCATGTTTCTTTTGAGCTTCAGTGATACTCCATTTGTTTTCCTTGCATGATTTTTAGTAAAAGGTAATTGTATGATTAATTATTAAAGATAATCGACGTGATTATTTTAATATTTAATATGTAGTTGTTCCTCCTTTTCCAATTACATGTTAAATATTAAGGTAACAATACCTTTAATATTTAATTATATTGTTATTTTTGTCAATTATCATGCAAAGAAGAATAAGTGAAGTGTTACATTATCATTTCCATCTCTCTTTGATAGTGAATTTCCTAAAACAAATGTTAAGGCAAATATCATCTTGCACTTAATAATGTCTAGAATACAATATGCATGTAACAATTTAAAAGGGCTTTTAAAAGTTTGAAAATAATAACAAAATCCCTTCTAAATTCACAAACTCCACCTTGAACTCACAGACCACCTTTGATACTAGGTCGATTGACTTTAAGTCAAGACCGTGGAATAATTGATATGAAAATATTTTATTAAAATATAGGCAAAAATGCCTATCATTCGAATTAGGGCATTCAGTCAAAAGCATCGAACCCTAGAATGTTCATCATTTCGCAATTTGTAACTTTTTAGAGAAGCCCTACGACGCCATGCTGCTGGTAGGGGTTTGGAGGTCGACCTACATCATTTCATGTTGATTATTTATCATTTCCCTACTATTTCTGGTGATTTTTTTAGGGAACCTTGAAGAAATTTACAAGAAATGCAAGGTAAGCTTTTCCCAAACACAAATATGGCTTTATTTTTTTTAATTTTCGAAGCCATTTTTAGGCTTCCAAGTCATGGCCTTGAGTTTTCTCTAATGTATTTCTTTGTGTTTATCTTCTCTATTGCTCTCCTTATTTATTTGGGCGCCATTGAGAGCCTTCAAAATCTTTTGCACTGTGGGAGAATGTATTTTCTATGAGCAAGCTCCCGCACTTTGAGGGCATTCATCTTATGAGAAATCAATAGGGAACCTAAGGTAAGGCCTCAATTTATTGATTCTTCATTATTTCGAGGGTTTCAAACCTTCACTTGTACAAGCCACAGGCTTTGATTCTTGTAAAAATATGAGTTCAAAACCCATATCATAGTGTACAGGCCGCGACCTTACTGTTGCAAAAATCTGGGTTTTGAGGATTTTGTGCTTTTCTCATATGCTATAAGAAACAAAATCTGAGTATTCTCCTTTATTCTTATCTTAATCAAGGATTCCAAGATATCAACATAGTCTCTTGTTGTGTGCAATCCTTTAATCGTTATACAAGACTTTATCATTTGTTCCTTCACCTTCGTTGCACTTTGAGTTTGCTTTGCATAATGTCTAGATTCTCCTGCCAATGTGAAGCTTTGTTCTTTGAGATCTCGAGCCGCATTGTATGTAATTTCTAGATATAAAAGTTCTTCAAAGTAAGAGTCATGATAGAAAGATACATTATTGTCACTTCTAGCAAGATTGTACACCTTAATATCTTTTGCCTCCATGCTTTTGTACAATAAATTTGCAGGTTCTGAACTCCTTCATGATCATAATATTTCCCCTCTATATTATTCTCTAAGTCATGATCGTTGGCCTCCAATATTATGATATTAATGTTCCTATGTTTGGCTATCCATTTATTGATTAAGTACTGTCACGGTTTGTCAATGTATAGAGTTCCTCTTGTTCATAGTACTTCTTCATGATGATCCGTAGCAACATTTCTATGTTCTTTCATTAACTGGGCTGATTCATTCTTCAAATTGGAAGAAATAATTTTTTGCATACTGTTCCTGAATATTCCCTTTATTCATGACTATGAATGAGAAAAATTCTTTAACGCTTTGATTGCCATATTGTTGTCCACTTAAGCAAGGTTCATTGCTTCTTAACTATCTTCATAATATTGTTCTTGAAAACACTTGTGACATAAATCAAAGGCTCAATAAATCATCCTCCCTACCTCCTCAAATAATGACATGGAAATTCAAAATTAATAATAAATTATGGCTGAAAGGTTTGTATTATGCCTGAAACTTGTTTATTATTGTGTTGTACCTTGAAGGATACTACATTCCTTTGCTTGATAGTGACTTTATGTCTTTAGTGTTATGTGATGGGCTCAACCCTTGTGGGAGCCACATTTTCCACCACACAACAACTTTGAGTAGCTTCAGTTAGTTGAAAAGACCTATGATGGTGTGATTGTATCTGCACCTGCACACTCAAACAAACACGTTAGATAAAAAAGTGAAGCTAAAGCTCCTGTAATGCTTACTTTTCAATCTATCTTGCATACTCTTGACATTTGTTGAACCTAACTCAATGTGACATAAGAAATGTATTCTATTTTTGTTGATAGCGCATGTAGGGAGAATCATAACTGGAGCTCTAACAAACCCTTCCTCAATCATTTGTAGGTTCACTTGGAGGCCTGGAGCAAGGAAAAATAAACAACAACGAAGACAAACTTGAAGAAATCTCCCTCAATGATGGCTATGTTTCTTTTTATATGCTTTTCTACTTTTATATCTTTAGTTGTAGGATACATTCCTTATGTCATGTTGATGTATTGGTTCAGTTACTCCCATGGCTTCTATGGGACTTTGGATTATCATTTTCTATTCAATGAATATGAATACAATATTTGCATCATTCTATGTATACTTCATTTAAAAAATGAATGAAACATTGTAAAGTGAATGAAATTCTGCAAAATGGATGGAAGTAATATTTTAATTTTATCTCATGTACTCTTTCATAATGTTGTAATGCATTTAATGAATGTCAACTAGATTTTCCTTTTTTGTTGAAGCACACTACATAAAAACAACTGAACTCTTTTCTTTCATAATAATGAATAAGCTACGCAGATTTTATTGAAAAAATTTCACCTTAAAATGAACATAGTTGTTTCATCTCTTCCAATTTGAGTTGTAGGTGAAAATTGGTAACATTTTTAGCGATTTATGTTGAATGCTTTCTTGCTAAGCATGCCAAATCAGTTTCCTTTCATATCCATTGGGCATGGAGTCCATTCTTTTTTCCTTTTCTGACTCAAAACTTCTGTAACTCAACAACAAACAAAACTTAAAGAAATTATCATAACTCCGTTTAAGACAGAGTGAGAAAACCATGCAACATATGCACCTATTGAAAACAAAATAGTATTGAAACCAATGTGCAATGAGCACTTATTAGCTTGAAAACTATTCTACCGTACACTAACCAATAGTGTTAGTGCTCAAACATAACCATTCACTAGTTGGTTGAAAAAACTCCATTTTCTCATCAACTTAGGACGTGCTTCTTGCTTGCAAATTGTCTAACAATGATGGAAGAAAAGTAAATGTTGAGTCCTCAAATTAAACACTTCTTTAATCATGAAAAAAACCTCCCTTTCTTCTTTAGATAAGAGATGCATGCAACTGTTTTGAATAGGGTGAGCAACCTCCATTGATCCGTTTTGATGCTCAATCTTGTGCTCCCAAGCAGGTAAGTCAACTGGTAACTCATCTTGATTGTCTTCCAACTGTGCTAGGTGTTTGATAGGACATCCCCTTGTCATGACACTCAATTTTTAACTTTCAGTCTAATGCTCATGCTCTATTTTCTTAGCCTTTTGTTTGCGATTTTCAAGAACATTAAATGAAGTCGAGCTACCCTTTTTTTGATCCCTAGAGACTTCAGCCTTTTCTTGAAAAGGTGTTGATTGGAATTAATATGCAAGTTGTTCATTGGATGTTATAGTTTGATCTTCTTGAATTATTTGCCTATTATTGTTTATAGGAGGACCAATTGTCTTTTCTTTCAACTCTTCAATGAGAAGGGAACCATGTTTCTTTGCATCATATATAATAGTCTCTAAAAAGAAAACATTAATGTGTTCAATGGTTGGATCTTCCTCATCAAGGATTTGATATCCCTGTTGGATTACTGAAAATATGTCCTCAAACTATTGTTCCTTATGTTCTTCATCCATGATAGAATAAAAATCCTATGTAAAGTGGGGAAGTTCATCAAATAAGTTCATATTGTACTCTTTCATAGGCTACAAGGCATTTTCCTCTTCTTTTCCAATAGCCTCTTTGACCTAAATAAGCTAATCACATGTTGCTAGCTCATATAATACTAGCTTATCATCGATGTTAGACCAAAAAACTTCTATGATGCTTGAAAGCATGTTCTCATCTAACTCATAACTTTGCATTAAATCCAGATGAGTTTTATCATTTAGTTGTTCCATACCAGGCATAGATTCTATCATGCATGTGATATCCTCATTTTCACCAAAAAATTGAGGAAGTTCATCAAACAAGTCAAAAAAATTATGAGAATGACTTTCTATTTTCTTTACATAAACTTCATGTAGATCATTTTCATTAACCTCGAAAATAGGACTAACCTCCTGTTGTCTCATATGGATTGAGACTTCAATCTCATCTTGAACCAATAGTACATCACATTCTGCAATATCTTCTAGGTGTTCCAAATCAATTGGTAAGTTAGGTAACTACGTGCTCTCTTCAGCTTGCTCAATAAAACCAGGTAGTTGGTCAAACAAATAAACCAATTGTTCCTCCTCTTGTGGTGACTTTAGTAGTGAATATTGGGCATTCTCTCTCTGCAAGTGAAGATATTTAACTGGTAATCCATGTACTTTGCTTTCATTCATCTTATAAACATTAGAATTTTTTTCAAATGAATCAAAATGTAAGGAGTTCAGTAACAAATTTGAACCAACATACTCTTCACATGTATTATTGTTATTTTGAGCTGAGGACATGGTACAAACAAAAAAAACCTCCTCCTCCTCTTGTTCATGACACCAACTTGGAACCTTGATCAAGTTAGATTCTATAGCTTTTTCCTCTTTCTGACCTTGAATTAATACACAAGTAATATCCTTACTAAATTTTGGAATTTTATAATCGGGATGCTTGGTCCAAGAAGGTTGCCATAACTGTTTAACACTTTGATTACCTAGTTCAGGGTCTTGATATGACTGAATCTGAGGATTAATGGATTGGTTTGACATATTTTTTTCATTCATGAGCTTCTATAAGGGTTGATCTTAACATTGGTATGATTATTACCCCAATAACTTGGAATGTCAATTTTAGAAGACTCACTTGGAAATTAAATAAAAACCTTGGAAACCTCTTCCTCTGTTGGTTGATTTTTTATTGGTGCTTGGGCAACCAATATTCTAATTTTATCTTCCTTAGCAGCAATAGCTTCTTCATAATGTATTCTTTGTGTCTCCAACTCCTGCTTATGAAGGTAGGCCTAATAATCTAACTCTTGTTGTTGCATATCAAGATCTTGTTGCCTCTTGAACTCTTCGATCTTCTTTGTGATGTCTAACAATATGTCCTTGGTGTCATTCATGCTATTCTTCATATCATCAACCTCTTGGAGCTGATTTTGGACATATAAATGTTGATATGAAGGTTGAGCAGGGTTGGGTGGGTGGTAAGCATAATAAGCATGCTAGTTATTTGTTGTTGCATGGTTGTTTGGGATAAAACCAACAACATAACTGACCTGATATGGCTTATAAGGATGTGGATAGGTAGGAATTTCATGAAACAGAGGTGAAAACATTCTCTTTTCATAAAAAACCAACACTTTGTCTGCTTGAAACCAGTAGATTGTGCTCGAAGTTGCCAGGCATAAACTATAACCTCTAAAAGGCAAAAAGCATTGTTGTATATACCAGAACAGTAGCTTGAAACTCTTGAATTCTTTCTCTGAAGTGATCTTTAGAGTCCCTCAGGCGTGCCAAAAACTATTATCAATAGGATTGCACCTATGATACAAAGGTGTAAAGCTATGCAATCCTTTGAAACATTGGAATATCCTCAGGTTGTGGGTACCCTATAATGAGGACATACCTCTAGGTTATGGGTTGGTTCCCTTATGATTTTCTATTAAGCTAATGATTATGTAGGAAAAGGGATAGAAGGATTTTTGGAATGAAATGCAAAATTATAATGAAACGATGGTGATGCACCTAAAAAATGGTAAACTTGCAAACTGATTCACAAGGACCTTTCAAGGCTTCTATCTGCACAACTAGATCTAAACAATTCGATCACATCAATATTTCATACAAAGGCTTTAATGGGATTATCCTCTTCGAAGGAAAAAATAATGTTTTCACAACAAAGATGATAACTCTGAATTATATGCACAATGTATAACCTATTAAATTGAATTTGATTGGATTCATACACTTACGAGTGAGACAGAAAATAAAGGTTTCAAGATTGAAACACGTTAAATTTCTTATCAAATCAAGCATAAGGATGACACCTGAAATCTAGAAGGCAAACTAGACAATATTGAAATATGAAAGGAGAACTTTGCAATTGACAAACTATGATAACCCGTAAAAGATATTGTATTATATTAACTATAAATAAAATTGAGTTACAAGATAGTCTCTTTGCAGGATCTATGTTGGGCACTTGAAGTTCATGGTTGTAGATATTAATTTTAGCACTTTAGTACAGTTAATATATGTACCATTTGTAATGAAATTCTCATGTTTGATTAAATTTAGGAATATTATTAGAAAGCATGATTTATGTCTTGTAAGAATATATGCGTAATTAGTATAGCTAAGAAATATTTACTTTTTTACAAATGTATGTTGTATTTGGACGTTGAAACATTTACTTTTAGAGTAGTTGCTTCTCTTTTAGTTCCTTGTTATTTCCCTTGTGTGTTGACCATGTGGGTAGGGGAAATTTGATGTTGAGTTTATATAGTTTATGAGGTCTACATGTGTTTGAGTGCTTATCCCAAGCCATTTTTATATAATATGCTAGATGATAAAGTTATGCCCCTTCATTGCATTTCTAGATTTACAATTTATATTTATATAAAACTACATTAGGACTCCAAAATTTCACAAGTATAATCTATGATAATTCAAAATTTAGCTAGTAGTTTGTAGTTATAAAAAGCTACATCGAAACTCTGAATTTATGCAAGAAAATTTAGTTAGAGTTCATAACTATTTATAATTTACAATTCGTAAAGGTGCATGTGAGTTATGAAACTTTATAGTGTTAATTTTGTAGGATTTAAAACTCTACTTATAATTTATAGTTTGTAAAGTTTACATGAGGTTTGAAACCATAGAGAGTGTTAAGTTTGTGGGTGTAACAGAGAGGATTCACCACTCTCAAGTCTCTAGGATAGGGAAGAGTCTACAAGGGATGGATTACTCTAGGTTACCTCAAAGGAAAAAGCTCAAGTGACAAAGTGATAGATAAAGGAAAGATTGAACTATATTTTTAGATTTTTTGGTTGTTTATGACAAAGGACTTCAGAAATCAGGTGAACAAACCTCAAAATTAGAGTCCTATTACTAGAAACACTCGAGACTTGCTAAAAAATTGAATGCTAAAGATTGATGGTTTTAACTAACTAAACATAATGCTAAAAATGTGTAAAATGTAAAGAAGTACAACAAGAAGAATATTGAAATGACAAGTAAACTAGCTACTAAACAAAAAGAGAGGTAGTGGAAGAAAAGGGATTCAACTTACGGTAGGTTCAGCCTCCCACAAGCTCCTCACGAACAAAACCTACACACACAGAAACATAAAAGTGTTGGGGCTGCTTTGCATGGCTTGCCCTAGTCAAACCCTCACTTTGGTAATTCCACCTCCATGGACAACCAAACAAACAACGATATAGAAATATTGATAAAGAAATGACAAGATGAGATATGTAATGTTTAAAATAACAAGTAGGCTAACAATAAGAATGATAATGATATGAAAATAAGGGTTACCCTCCCTTCTATGAGCTTGGTGAAGCCAAGAGGAAGATCGATATATTTGAAGACGTGAGACAACCGTGCAAGAATGTGGTGTAGATAGCTTGAAACCTACAAGAAAACATGTAGAATAGTAAGGAGAGAATGGAAGTGCTAAGAAGCAAGAATGAGAGAGTGATAGAGATAAATTGCAATAATGAATGAGAATGAGGAAAGGAGAAAAATAAATGGCCAATTTGCATGCCAAAGAGTCATTCTCGGGCATGTCTGTGACTGCAGAGGTGTTACACTTCATGGGAAAGCGACAATGTAATGTCCCAACGACCATATCATCATGAATCTTGTCAGGACATTCATGCAATGCATGAACGTCTATGCAACGTGAAAGTGTCCCAGAAAAAATTCTCCCACTAACAAAAGATAACAAGGTAGGGACAGAAATGAAGGCTTAGGATGAGGTTTTTTTGCATTATCATCTTATTAAGTAAAAGTAAAGGTGATGTTATGGGAAATTTATTAAGGGTGCAATTTTACACCATAACATTTTTCCTCCACTTTAACAAGCATATGTATCTAAGCATGTGTGAACTAAAGTAGAAAGAGATTGAAGAGAACATATTGAAGATAGAGAGGAAGCATACATTTGATCTGGTATAACTTACATGAAAGGGGCTTCATTAGAATGCGAAGAGGACATGGTTCTTCAATACTTCAAAGCTAGCTATGATCTCACCACAAACATGTTAGTTGTAAACAAAAATGTTAGGAAAAAAGTGAAAAATAATAGACATTATAAAAAAAATCATAGACAAGACAAGATGAGACAATGTGATAAGATAAAGACGGTAATGATAAGTATGGATAACATGGCTAGAGTCCATACGATAAACATACAGGTCTATGGCTATTGCAAACTACATTGTCAAATAGTCACAAAAAATACAAGGCAAGTCTAGTTAGGTTGCCCCCAAGCTAGATGATGAGACATAATACATAGATATAAGACATCAAGGAATCCTTTTCAAAAAAATTGAAACTTTAAAATTTAAGCATATATGATAGCCCCCCTTAAAATGATGTGTGCTACGCAAAGGAGCACATGTAATTCTAAGGAGTAGAGAAAGACAAGATGTTGTGGCATGAGATACATTATGAGATGTATTTGTGGGATGTTGTCACATGAGGGACAACACATAGAAACCACAACACCATGAAGCAAAAAAGTAGAGACGAAGAAATCAAGAGCATTGGGGGATCTAAATATTCAGAGTTAGAACTGCTCATAGATATAGATAGATAAGTATAGTATAATATATATGAATTGTCATGACCCCCCAAATGTATCAAAACATGAAGAAGAGCACATGAAGTTAAATAAAAAAATTGGGCCAATATGGAAGAGGCCTAAATTCCCCCATGCTTTGCATCGTCCTCGACGTGAAAAGAAAAGATTTACAACATATAGAAGAATGATGAGGCAAATAAAAGAAGTTTATGACTAAGTTTCTCTCCTATATCCAAGCACCTATAGGAGTAGCAAGGGTCCTCCAGGTGAGAGCACAAACACATATAGATAAGCACAAGGGAGCACAAACAATCACAAAAAAAAAATCTAAAGATGTAGAAGAAGGTGCCACCCTATTCTGAATCCACTAGTAGGTCATCCTATGTCCAATCTAGATCATTATATGGGGAGGGAGAGCGATCTTATAGGGGAGGGATAATGAGGGTGGTACTAGCTGAATCACCTGCAATGAGGGCTAAGGAATAAGGCCCCTCGAGGTCTTCCTCATTGAGCTCTTGTAAGACTAAAGTCGTCGATCATGTAAAGATTGAGGATAGAGTTAGGATGTCCTCCAACAAATTAAACATGTAATTTTCAGTAGTAGCATGTGTCAATAGAGCAGGAGGAGGTTAAGACACCCGAGAGTCACTGTTGACCTTAGGAAGAGGAGTTGTGACAAGTTTCGAGGAAGCTGGTGCTACCTCCATCACTAGGAAGGTGCGGGCTAGAGTAGAATGAGACTCAAGAGAAGATGAGAATTTCTTTCGACCATCGCTTGAGATGAGGTCATCCTCTAGCTTGTGCTTCAATGGAGGATGCAAAATCCTCATAGATGAAGTGGAACTAGAAGAAGGATATGGATCCACAAAGGACATCACCTTTGTGTAAGGTATGTCTATGGGATGCGAGAAAGGTGGAATATTAGGAAGAGAAGTAAGAAGGGGCGGCTCCACCAAAGGAGCAATGAACACCTGCACCCTTTTGGGGTGAGGTTCATTGGGATCTGTCGATGAAGCCAAAAGAAGAATAGAGGTGATGTGAATTGAGGCAAACAAAGTTTATAGGAGGGAATTTGCACCCCTCACGCAAATTCCCCTTTTACACATCCTCACCTTAGAAAATCAAATCCGAAGGAAAAATTCCACATTAGCAAGCTGCCTTCCTTCCACTTGGCATTTTTCCTTTATATCGGTAGGAGAATATTTGTTGAAGACGTGCACATGATGTGTAGACGTTTGTGTGATGCACTTATGTCCCTAACGAATTCCTACATTTGAAGTTGGAAGAGACATTACACTTTCAATTGGGATCGATTTTTAATGTCCTTCTTCAACCAACCGACCCCAAAAAATGGTAGATTCTTCCCTCTTCTCTTTCAAATTCATCCCTTCTTCATTCATTCCATCTCTCTTGGAAATTCTCATCTCTAAGCAACAAATTGGCATTCTCTTAGCACTTTCAACATTCTCTTCATCCTCAAGCAGCACTCCAACACTCCATTGCAGCAACAACACTTCGTCAACTCCATAAAGCAAGTGTGAAGCAAGCCATCACAACATCGGCTTGAGGTTTTGCAACACCTCTCTTCATCACAGTCGAGGCTATGGTGATTGTTCAAGCCTTCTTTCTCCTCCATTGGCTAGTGAGCTCTTCATGAAGGTGGTAACATCTCTCTCCTCTCCTTTATGATTTGGTTGAGTAGCTATTTTTTGTTTTGCAGTGTTATTTGTGTATTTTCTTTCTTTACTTCTTTATCATACATTTCTCTTTCATGGCTATCTGGTTGTCCATGGAGATGGAAACACAAAAAAGGGGGTTTGATTGAGGAAAACCTTTATAGAGCCCCAACAATTTTCCCCGCTTTCTTGTTTGTAGGTGGACGTGCTTTTGGTGCTAGTTGGCGAACTGGCACCTTGGTGAGATCATCTTTGTCACTTTATCTCTTATCCATTTACTTTTCCATATCCGTTTGTATTTCTCTTACTTCATAATTCTGTTATGTTCCTTTAGAAGTTACTAGCTAGGTTGTGAGCTTGTTTTTTGATGGTTCGTGTTGTATTTTTGGTCCTCTGGTCATACGAAAACCTGCGCACTTGAGAGATGCCAGAGCACCTCCCTGTTGTCCTAGAAGCGTGCTTTCATCCTCAGGCAGAGAGCTACCTGAGGTACAATGTTGAATCCAAAAATCGGCTTGCCTAGCCCCAAATTAGATTTCAGGTCTACAAAGTGATTGAAGGATCTTATAGTCCTCATCATTCTCCTCCCCTATTTTGAAACATCCCTTTAGAGTGAGGTAAGTTAGGGTAGCCTGTAATACCCCTCCATTTTTCTCTTTTGATCGAACTATGTTCTTCCCCTTTATGTTGTGTTTTTTGTTAGTGCTTTGATTATGGTACTTGGCTACTATTTGATTGCTAACTATAAAGTGATGCGAATGTTTTATTTAAATGTGATGGTATTTTATTCTGATGTTATCATTATGGCATGTTGTGGATTAGCTTTATGGATATTTGAATTAATGATGCTTTATACTTTATGCTTTTGATTAAATTATTGATGTTAAATTCGTCAGTTTGTAACACTGTATTGGTGAAGGGGACATAATTCCACCACTCGCTTGCGAGCGCCCTGCGATTCTATGACTTCCTCTTCACGGTGTGTTTTAATTATGATATATATATGCATGTGGATATACTCCTTGTTCACAGGTTGATAGGTATAGGACATCGACTCCACCTGGTTTCACAGGTTTGAGCGTGTCCATTGCCCAAAGATATTTGATTGGGAGATAGTAGCTAGGTTTCCTATGTCAATTCATCACCCTAGTTATACCGTGTCGTTGGTTTTAGTTTGGTTCATTTGTTTTAATATTGTTCTATTTGCCTTGATTTTATTTAAATTGCAAGTAAGAAAAAGATAAATAGATGGCTTATGTAATTAAGTTGTTGATTAAATTTATCTGGTTTTATGTTAGAAATGTTATTTAATTTATTAATTAATAAAATAATTTAATCTTGGATTAGATTTATTTTATTGATTAATTAAATTAATTGCGTTGAATTGAATTAAGTTATTCATTTTGGAAATTAATAGATATTTTGATTGAAATTAAGTTTGAAAATTGAAAAAGGTTTTTAATTGCATTTTTGAAAATTTTAAATGCAAAAATGAAATTGGAAGATATTTTTTGTTTTTTGTTTTCAAAAATTTATGAGGGTGGTTGATGAGATATTTTTCATTTTTCTTTATTATTTGGATTTTCATGAGTTTTGGGAGGATGAAAAAAATTGAAATTGAAGGGAGGAAAGGAATTTCTGGTTTGGTTTTGGGATTTGGAGAAACAAGTTGGATTTCTGGGAGGAGTTGGAATCAGAGAAAGGATTCAAAGCACTATTGTCAACCTTCAAGCTTTTGGAAAACCAGGTTTTCTTGCCATTAAATTAGTTTTCATTTTGAAAGGTTTCACAATTTTGATTGTGTTGTTTGAAAATATAGAAACTCTGTTTGATTTGCAAAATAAACCCAATTTAAATCTTATTTAAAAACTGTGAAAACTCTGTTTGGAAATGAAATTTCTCAAGAGAGGATTGTGTTCTCGGCTGTAAATGATCATTTTAGTATTATTTCTTTAATTAATTTTGCAAATTCCTTGTGTGGATATTTAAATATATATATATATATATATATATATGTGTGTGTCTTTGTATATATATTTATTTCTCCTAAAAATATTATGCTATTAAAAAAATAAAACCTTGTCAAAAAGGGCGGATTTAAAATCCGCAAGGTTTTCAAGGCATTTTTTAATGTTTTAAATAAAACAAAAATAAAATAAAAAATTATGATGGAGGGTTTTGGGGGAGTCATTGGGGGCTCACCCCACCGCACCCTATGGGAGGCATGTGGGGGAGCCACGCCCAACATGACCCCCATACTCCCTGTTGCCGCCGCCCAAGGAAGGGACGATTGTGTGTAGGCATAGTTGCCGCCCCCTTTAGGGGTGTCGACTGTGTTTACACAAAGTCGCTCCAGCAATGGGGTCGGTTGTGTGTAAACATAGGCGACTGCCCATATCCATGGCGTGTGCGGCCCGAGACAAAAAGCATTTGACTTTTTAATTTTATTTTATTTCATTTTTATTTTTTTTATTTTTGTTAAAAAATATATATATATAATTAATATTTAATATTATATTAATATAATATTAAAATATTATTATATATGATTTGTAAATATGTATTTAATATTTTATTATTATATTTGTATAATATTAAAATATTAATATATATTAATAATAAACTATATATTTATACTATACTATTTTATATATATATATAGTTGATTATTTTAAGTGTAATATATATATATATATATATATTAAAGTGTTGATTTAAATAATAGCTTGATTCAAATGTAATTGAAGAAAATTTTAAATTACTATGTAATTGTCAAATTATGGGATGATTAAAATAATATGTTTTATCAGATCAAATATTGAATTTAAGAGTAATGTGTTTTAATCGATGAATTATTTGGTTTTCAAATGAATTATTTTTGGAAAGAAGAAATAAATAATTTGAAAGTGGTGTGTTTTAAATCGAGTAAATACTTATTTTGTTAATATTTAAAGTCATTAAGGAATTAAACATATGGTCTAAATTTCATCTTTGTCTGAAAGAGACATTATTAATTAGTTTTATTGAGGCAATATAGTATTGAATTTTATTAAGGAGAATGAATTTAATATATCCAAAATTAGTTTATTTCCTCGCAATTGCTTTATGTGATTATTTCCTATGTGTTCATGTTTGGCGAAATGGGTTAGTTATGTCTTTAATATGTAAGTCTTCCAGAGGATCCTAGAGGATGGGGGTTGTCGTTTTGTGATGTCAACCATTTGTTTTTCTCTTGGGTAGTGCATGGTGTTTTGTCAGTGATTTACCCGGTTTCCATGGACAGGGATGATTTTTGCCTCCTTTGGATTAGGAGTGGATTATGTGATTTGTGCCTCCTTGGATTAGGAGTGGATTATGTGATTTGTGACTCCTTGTAAGGAGTGGCTTTGTTATGTTTGTTACCTCCAGTGTTTGGATAGGGTTTTGACTTATGTTTCCTCCTTGAGTTGGAGTGATTATTTTATCTAGTTTGTATGCGCTTTGGCACCCTTGGTGATTGGTTTTGTTTGGTATGTTGTCAAGTAGAAGAGTGGATTCTGTTAGGCACTAGAGCCCAAAGAGGTAAATTGGATAACCTTCGGAGGTGGTTTAGTCAAGTGATAACTAAATCAATGTACTTAGAATATTGGGTAGTATTTCACACTAATCAAGATAATTGTGCCTCACTCATAGACACAAGTGCTCGTTTAGGCTTGGGATGAGTGGGAAGGCTTGGAATGGAAAGGTCATCTATCTTGTCTTTACGAAAGGTATTTGATTCCGCATGAGTGAGTATGGGGGCCGGGATTCGGTTGAGGCCACCAGGATAACCCATAGTGGGGGCCAAAGCCTATGAAGATTCCTAGAGGATATCCCATGACGAGCTGTGCGATGACACTCTGTCTAGGACAACAGTTGGAATTTGATTTTGTGTGTATGGTTTTCTTAACATACTTGATCTATTTAATTTTTGGAAGCAATGTGACCATGTTGGAGTTGTACTTGTTTTGTACATGTGAATGGTTGTGTCAGTATGGATCAGTTATGTACTAGCCTGTGTCTAGAGGTAGTTGGCCTTGGCTAGGAATCCTTGTTACTATCTCCTAGCACGGGGGTTGGGCCTTCGGGTAGCACTTGGTTGGGTGGAACGTGCACCTTACTCCGTTGGATTTTCTTCTTGTTCATGTTGACGAGATTTCCAGTTGGAGAGCTTGTGGGATCCAGTTACATTTCATGCTTTATTCATTTCAATTGTATCTTGTAATTTATTACCCCTCATTTGTACTTGAGGTGGAAAGTTGTAATATGTAATCATGCTTATTGGATTTACCTCATTTGGGGAATGAGTGATGTAATCTCCTTATTAAATTATTGTTATTTGAAATCTTGTGGTGTCCCTTATTGTTTGATGAAACTTATCATGTATGGAATGTATGTGTTCTAAATGTATTAAGTAGATAAATGTTATGGATTCATTTAAGTTGTTTGTGGGTTTATAAGTAATCTAAGTCTCGTAACCTTAGAGGTTTTTGGCAATGGGTAGTGAACTTGCATATTAATTGTACTTAAACAAAACAAAAAAATTAGTTTGTTTGAGTAGTTAATTGTAAGTTCCTCTTGGGTTGCGAGGCGGGGCATTACATAACCCTCCTCTCTTGGCTCTCTATGACCTTGAGCCTTGATGTGGTTGGTCCCCCTCTCTTACACAAAGAGACAAAAGAAGGAGCAACAACATAAGAAGTAGGAGAAAAAACAATGAGCTCCTCCCCGATCTTTTGTAAGGTGGCATGCTCCTTAGCCAGAGCCTTTCGCTAGCACTTATGCTTGCACACAAGATGGTTATGTCAGTTTTGGGCACAAGAAGACATGGCTTGAGAAGAGGCTAGGTGATCTTGATCTACCACAAGTGTAGCCTCCACAACCATCACAAGTGGAAGGGAAGAATCTCGAGGAGGAGTAGGAGGAGAAGGCCACGTAGAGATATAGATAAGCATCTCAACAACAAGCCTCTTTCCTTTCTCTACCTTGGAGATAGGTGGAGGCCACAAAGGATGAGTTGTAGGAACCACCCCACAAGAATGCTTCCCCTTGCCATAAAGTGTGAGTCGAGGCATTGTGGGAAAGATAGGAAGTTGAAAGACTTGGGGATATGATCTCCATAGTGCAGGAAAATTTTATTTTCCTGTGCTATGCATAGTAGTAGGAAAAAAAGACACCACTAGAGGTTGAACAAAAGAAGAAGGAATAGAAAGGGAAGGCCCCAAGGAAATAGCAAGCTTGTCCTTCCCCTTGTGAGGGGTAAAAGATGAAGCATTCTACTATGCACACAAGTAAGTCTTCAAATAAATAGCATGAGATAGGGAAAACCACCCTTCGATGTTGAACCCCCAATCTTGTATCTGAAATAAGCTCAATATAAAAGATCTCCCCTAAGAAGCAAGGGTCCGAATAGGTAAGCTAAAGTGGTCAAGGGAAAAGCCCCCATGCGATATCGATGTTTATATCCAGTATCATGGAAAGTATGCACAATACCATTGTAGGGAAACTTTAGATATTTGTGGACTACTGAGGAAATTGCATTCATGCATACCAGCCATGGAATACCTAGCCTCACTCTAAATAAGTTAAACTTGAGAATCACAAAAAATGAGACCTAAATTTTTTTGTCTTACTAGGACCGACAAAGAAATAGTTCCAATAGGTGCGATAGAAAACCCATTATGAGTGTGAAGGTTAGCATGTGAATCATCATACTTCTCCTCATGTAAATTATTTATAAAAGGGTCTCTTCCATAATGACGTTCACACAACTTGAAGGATCAACCATGGCGCTTGTTATGACATTGTCATTGATTCGAGCAAGAATGTATAATAGGAAGAGTTCCTTGTTTAGAGGGAGATCATGTGAAGTGAATGTAATGTTAGGAATGAAATTCACATGTTTTGAAGGAGGAATACGAGTGAATGAGACTACATCCACATACTCATATGGGGTGAAATTAGAAGATGAAGAAGATGGAGTGACCAAATTAGCAGAGTGTGATGAGAATGGATTTGTGTAGATCTGTAGCTGGCTATTCAGCTTCTCTATAGATTTGTTTGAGTTTTATTTCTTACCAAAGAGCCAAATAGTCTCATTATCGATATGGTCTTGAATTATATGACACAGGTGAACACATCTCTCTGTGTCATGTCTGGAGACTCGGTGATACTTGTAGAAATTTTGTGCATCGTACCATTGAGAATACGACAGACAATAGTCTAATCTTTGGAAAATTTATTATTCCATCTTTCAAAAGTTTTTTCAAGACGCTATTATAAGATTTTGATAATTCAGTAAATATTCTATTTTGTCTTGTAGCATTTTTATCTATTGGAACTGAGACCATGTTTTCCATAGCCTTGTTTTTCTAGATTCACCAAAGATTGACACAGTTGTTTGGCCATCCTGAGGGGAGTGTGAGGACGAATCCCTGTACTGTGAAACCATTTGCTGGTACTCACACAAGGTGACACATAGATGCACAAAGGATGGATATTTCATTAAAAAAATTATCTTGCAATGTAGGTTACAAGTTTTTGATAAGCACTTTTTGTACATCGAAATCAAGTAAAGGATAAGAAATTTGAGAGAATAGGGTATGATATCGAGCTATAAAATCGATTACCTTCTCATGAGGTTCCTTCTTACATCAGACAAGATTGATAAATGTGACCTTTGGCCTGATGTTGGCGTGGAACTGTTGGAGGAACTGGTTTAGTAGCTGATCGAAAGAGAAGACAAAGTTATCAGGCAAGACATAATACCATTCTTAAGAGAATGCGAGAATAGTTTTTCCAGAAGTGCATCGTGATGGAATAAATCCATACACATTGCATTAAAGGATGAGATGTGAGTCTATGGATCCCCATGACCACTGTACTTTTCAAAATTTAGAATCTCCACCCTAAGGGATAGGAGTGTTTAGAATAGTAATAGACAAAGGAATGTGATGATAAAAAGGCTAGAACATAGGTTAAAAGATGAACTAGCCAAGTTTTCCAATTGATTCTTCATATGTCCCATATTCTATGGGAGAGAATTAAGGAAAATATCAATAGATGAAGTATGATCAGTGAAACCACTAGCAGAACCACCAACATCTGCACTGGTAGAGCCCTCGACACCAGCACTAATAGAGACACCAACACCAATAGAGGCACCAACACCAACACTAGAAACATAGAAATTCTAAGATCCAAATGTGGAGAAATTGAAACCCAGAGGAACCCTATTTACTTTCATCATATGACCCTGCTCAGGCATGGTGGTAGTGTTAACATAGGGACCCATGTCATCCATGCACATAGACACCCCTGGCATTGGCATACCTAGTTGTTGTGCAATGATCCTCGATCTGACATCTTGGGTAGCAACCAAGACAGAGGTGTAGGATGGGACATGAGTTTCTATAATGTTTGTTATACCACGAAGAATCTCTAAGCCCATTCTATCTTTAGTCAACAAACTCCTTAGATTTTCAACAACATGAGTCGCTTTTTAAAAGGTATCATCTCTTGCCAAGAACCTCACGAGATCATTGATTCTTACTTCCAAGGAGTAAATTTTCTTTGTAGGGACCTTGAGAGTAGCTTCATCCTCCAAGGTTGAGGAATAGTTCAAGGGTGAGGTAAGAGGGGTAGGAACATGGGTTACAACTTCATTTATAGGAGGGGTGTATCTGATAAAGAGACTTATAAGGAACTCTTCAAAAGTTAGGCCGGATCAGAGAGGACTAAACCTTCTAGATCCGATGACTAAAATTTGATAGCCTCTTCTAACAACATATTTGAAGGCAGTGGTTTGGGTCATAAAGCTCATAAAGAGTGTCACAACACACTATTAGCTACATGTCCCAATAGAGGAGAAGGAAATTTTTTTAAATAGAGACAAAGAGAAAAGGAATGTTCATTTCGGGTTCACCAAAAATGTAATAGAGAGGATCCACTACTCCCAAGTCTCTAGGATAGGGAAGCATTTGTAGGGGACAACTTGCTCTAGGTTACCTCAAAGACAAAAGCTTAAGTGATAGGGTGATAGATAAAAGAAAGACTAAACTATGGTTTTAGTCTTTTTGGTTGTTTATGATAGAGGAATTTAGAAATTGGGTGAACAAACTGCAAAGGTCTCAAGAAATAGACTGAAAATCTCTCAGCTAGAGGATGAGAGTGCAAACCAATAATGACAGTGCAATGTGTTGGCATCTATGTGGTGCACTAACATCTCGTATGGACTAGATGAAAAGTATATTACCAGAAACACTTGAGACATGCTAACAACATGAATGCTAAAGTCTGGTGGTTTTAACTAACTAAGCAAAATTTTGAAAATGTGCAAAATGTGAAGTATAACAAGAATAATATTGAAATGACAAGTAAACTAACTACTAAATGAAATAGCAAGGTAGTGGAAGAAAATGGATTCAACTTATGGTAGGTCTAGCCTCCCATAAGATCCTCATGGAAAAAACTCGCACACACAAAAACAAAAAAGTGTTGGGGTTGCTTTTTGAGGCTTCCCTTAGTTAAACCCCCACTTTGGTGTTTCCAACTCCACAGACAACCAAATAGACAACAATATAGAAATATTGATAAAGAAATGATAAGACAAGATGTGCAATGTGCAAGATAACAAATATGCTAACAATTAGAATGATAATGCTATGAAAATAAAGGTTTCCCTCCATCTACAAGCTTGGTGAAGCTGAGAGGAAGAGAAAGATATTCAAAGATGTGAGATGATCATGCAAGAATATGGTGTAGATAGCTTGAAACCTGTAAGAAAATATGTAGAATAGCAAGAAGGAGAGAATGGAAGTGCAAAGAAGTGAGAATGAGAGAGCGATAGAGAGAAATTGTAAGAATGAAATGGAATAGAAAGAATGAATGATAATGAGGAAAGGAGGAAAACAAATGGTCAAATTGTATGTCAGAGAGTCATTCTCGGGTGCACCTGCAATTGTAGAGGTGTTATGCTTCGTGGGTAGTGTTATCAACAAGATTGCACCTGTGATACAAAGTTGTAAAGCTCTACAATCTTGTGAAACATTTGAATATCCTCAGGTTGTGGGTACCCTATAATGAGGACAGCCCTCTAGGTTATGGGTTGGTTCCCTTATGATTTTATATTAAGCTAATGTTTATGTAGGAAAAGGGATAGAAGGCTTTTTGGAATGAAATGCAAAATTGTAATGAAATGATGGTGATGCATCTAAAAAATGGTAAAATTTTAAACTAATTCACAAGGAACTTTCAAAGCTTCTATCTACACAAATAGATCTGAACAATACAATCACATAAATCTTTCACCAGTCACACACTACAAACATAAATTTATTATTTGCCTACAAATCTCAATAAATTTATAGTTAGGGACTCCAAAGCCAACAACTGTAAATAAGATCTCTTATTCCTCCGTTTAAACACCAACGTGAATCCTGGGTGAATCCACCATAGATTTGATTAGGGAGAAATCTTTCATCTCCGAAACCAAATAACTCTAGGGTTTTTGTCCAAGGGTTCATAGTTGAACTTGCAATCCAAACTTGAAATGAGAGAAATAAAATGTCCAAGATCTGCAAATGAGCCCTTCATTCCTCTTTTATAACTTCCCTAGGAACTTTCCAAAAGTTCTAATTTTAAAATCACCTTTAATAAAATAATCACCTTTTGGCCCCATAAAGTGACTTTATTTTATTTCCACCTTTTAACTTAGTCACTTTATAAAATTAATTAAATAAAGTCACCCACAACAACTTAAGGTAACTTAATTTAATTAATTAAAAATATTCTCTTATTTAATTCTCCAAATTAGCCTCTGGGAATAAAATAGGCTAATGACATGTCTCTTAACGCCCGGGGTGAAGAAAGGGACATTACAGTTCTCCCTCCCCGATATTGCTTGTCCTCAAGCAATTACAGATTTGGGTGTTGAAGAATCTACTCTCCTTCCCATGTGGCATCTTCTGTAGACAAATCCTTCCATCTAACCAAATACTCTTGAATGCTCATGTTCCTGAGCCTCGTCTCCCTGACATCAATTATCTCTTCTAGAATCAAAACCAATTTGCCCTCCTCACCCAATGATAGTAGCTTTGTTGAGGGTGTAATGTGCTGCCCTAGTGCCTTCTTAAGGCAAGAAACATGGAACACATTGTGAAATTTTCTATGCTTCGATAGCTCTAGCTCATAGGCAACCTCTCCAATCCTCTGTAAAACCCTAAAAGGGCCATAAAACCTGGGTTTCAATTTTCCGCACCACTCCTCTTGAGTGAGGACTATCTATAAGGCTACAACTGAAGGTATACCATATCTCCAACCTCAAAGGACCTCTCATTCCTATGCCTGTCTACATACATCTTGTTGTACCCAAAATAAAATTTTGCTTCAATAAGGCATTTTGATCAAAATGATCTAAATCATGTAAAATTATTGTCAAAAGCCAATTTTAGGTCAAACAAAACATGGGCTTTTTGTGGGTTCATTGTCAATGGGATACTTGCAATTTTTTGAAAATTTGAAAATTAGGGTATCAAACCCCTATTTTTAGGAAAATCCTAAAAAACAGGACCTTTCCAGAAATAATTGAAAATGATTTTGATAAGATAATTTGACTACACAATCACACTGGTCAAGTCAAAATCACCAAAAAGTTTATTTTACTCTGGTGGGTCTATTTCATTTTTTCAGGAAGAAAGATAGGACCTTTGAGGCCATTAATGGCAGAATGGCTAGTACCAGGTGTCGAGATCCAAGCCTCAAAAGCTTCAAGGAAGAATCCATGGCGAAAAATGTTTGAAAAGATGCTTCACGACGGAGGGGATTTTCAAAGGTTGAAAAATGCTGAAAATATTCTAAGTCTGGAAGATGCATTCCTTGCTACAAGAAAGATGCTATACAGTCAATGCCTTGGTGAATTTTTCAAGCACCCATACACGCAGCATAGTGAAAGCAATTGTTACGGTGAACGCATTCATGTCGTCGACAACGATGATCAAACCAGTCAAGCTACAACGACGAACACGAAGCGCAAAGAGGTGAGAACCTTCAAGAAAATGATGAAGTTGTAGCCAAAAGCGCCCTTGCTGGCCAAGGGCGCCCATGAATCAAAAAGGTCAAATGCAGTTATCAAGTTTTGCTAAGGCAGTCATCTCCTTCTGAATCCTATTGGGGATTCACCTGATTCATCAATCAACAGCAAATGGAGGCGAAGAAAAAAGATGTTGAAAGCAAGTATCATCAAAAATGACAATCAAACATGGGAAAAAGCACCCCTATAGCTCAGGGGCGCCGAAGAATAAGACTATTTAGATGTCAGTTTTTGAGTAGGTTATCTCTAGGTGATCTCCTCGATGTTAGCTCGACTTTGCAAAGAACCTGTTCGCCAGTCCAAGAGACATATCAAATGACGGCAACTGTTGATCTTTCAAGCATGCGAAATGGAGCATGAATCAGTAGACATCTAATCCAGGTGGATCCAGAAAACCTAAAAATTTCACAATCTCAAAATTCAATCGAATCAGTATCATCGGAAAGAATTCACCGACACGATCCTAACGCAACTTGAACGGGCTCAAAGGGAGTTTGTACGTAGAAGTTATGCTCAGTCAAAGGTTCGATCAAATAGGCGAATCCCGATACAAGGCTGAAAAATAGATCATTTCCAAATCAGGCAAAAGTAGTCTCAAATCAAAGGGCTCGTCAATACAGTTCCGACACCTTTTGAATCGTGTCAAACAGAGTTTGTATGAGCAAGATAGAACCGGTCAAAGTTTCCAAAAGGGTAGGTTGACCTGTACAGTCAATGGATACAATCAACATTGTTGGTGACGTGGCAGATGATGACGTGGCATAACCAGTTGAGGGCAATTATCTTATTTAAATTAGAAATTAAGCTTGAAATATATGAGCCAAACCCTTTAAAATAAAATGCATAAATATTTTAAAAGGGCTTTAAGACTTTAAAAGGTTTATAAAAGATACTTGAAACATGAAGCCCGAATTTATAAAGATTCTAAAAGAGGAAAATATCATAAAATATAAAAGCCCAAACCTTAAAGGGTTTAAACGTAATTTTAAGGAGATTATTAAAAGATAATCCATATCCCTATTTTTAAGGCTTGAAATTCATATCCCTATTTACATGGATTAATAAAAGATAATCCATATCCCTATTTACATGTTAAGATTTGTGAGAATATCCTAAGGGGTTTTTGGGATAATTTTAAAGGTGTTTATCAAATTGAAATGATATTGTACGGGAATATTGTAAAGCCCGAAATTATAAGGGCTATTTATTTTAAGAGGTGTATTATTTTTAGGGGATTTATTGTTATAAATGGGAGATTGGGATAATTTGAAAATCATATGGTTTTAAACCATATTAGGCAAAATCAAATGTATAAAAAGGGGAAGAGTTTGGCCTTTCAGGGACATTGGAAATTAATGTGAAATTGAAAATTCTCTTGGAGAGAATAATTGTATTATTGGGAAATTATTGTGAAAGGTGGAAAATTTGAATTCTTTGAGAGAGATTAGAAGGTGTTGATTATGTTGGCGTTTCAAATTGCACCTCTGGAATGCGTTCTAGAAACAGACAGCTATGTGCAGTAAACTGCTCTTCGAATTAGGAGGGGAAGCTCCCTCTTTCGCTGAGTTGCATAAAGAAAAGTAATCTAAACTTAATTACGCCTATCTTTTTGGTTCAGCTGTGAGAACACAAGGTTATAGAACACTAGATGTTGCGGCTGAGGTTTTCCCTTTAATGAAACTTAGACAGCTACAACTTAACCTACGCTTAAAACGTTTCCACCCTCTCAAGTAAACACAGAGCAAGAGAGTTTGGAAATGGACGAGTATGATTTCTGACAAATATACTTAAATAAACTATTCTTCAACACACGTTTTATGGCAAGCTGAAAAAGAGATCATAAAGTATTATGGAAATAAGAGATTTTTATTTCAAGGCAGACAACGCACGCTCAAGATTTTATTTACTCATATTTCTAGCACAAAACAAATAGACGGAAACTTGAGATGTTTATATCAAGGTAGACAAAGCACGCTCAAGATTTTATTTACTCAAGTTTCTGGAACAAGGATTACAACTTCGGGACAGCAAGTTGTAGCAACACGCTTGCAACATGCGATCAACCTAATTGTAATCAACACTACATATGAACTAAACAAGTATTTGCAGCTAAAGAGGCATGCAAACTTGCTCCTTACACAAAGTGAACAACACTAGACGATAACAAAGAGAAGGTACTATGACACTTATGTCTTGTTATCACAAGCACGGTTAAACTAAAATGAGCAAACACTGCTCTTATTTATAACTAAGCAGAGGAGTAGGAAACCCTAAAATCTCCTTGCTTTTACCACTACTGCTTGCCAACATGCAAGCTTTATTTCTAAATCTAGAAGAGATTAAAACATCTAAACCCTAGAAAGCTTATTAAAAAGGAAAGTGCCAACTCGTGACAACTTGTTACAATATTTTCTTTCTATCCTCAAAGAATGGAAAAGATTTGAGACAAGAATAGAAAGAAAGCGTGGAAGATGCTTCTAGAAGAAAGCAGATTTAAAGCTCGATCACATCCGCTAAAAAGCAAGCAACTTCATCTGAAGTCGGAGTGTTGATGCTATTAATAGCAAAATGCCGCTTTTCCAAGATTTCTTCGCCATCTATAATTGATTTCCAGAAATCTTCACTCTCATTGGCCGCTTTCTCGAACCTTGCTGACATCATGGAAATCATCATCATTCTCCCAACACTGCCTTCACTGCCATGCAAAATGCTCTGAAACTCAGCTTGGACTACGTCAAGCCCAATATAGGAACCATCCTCAAGGCAATACTGACAAGGAATTGCTGCAACTACTTCTCTGATGAACCTAAGAGCATCAACAACTCTTTGTTTATACGCTGCAAACTCCTCAGCTATTCTGATATATGTGTTCACCTTGAAAAGATGACTTTCTTTCCACTCCAGGATTTGGCTTTTATGTTCTCTCGCCATTGTAGAGCCACAAGCCATCTCTAAATCTGCAATTATGATTTCGTGCATAGGCTTGAACTCGGCTATCAGCTGTTCAAAATCCTGGATACCTTGACGTAAATCATGAGCCTTGTATCTCAACTGGAAGACTTGTGTTAGGACCTCTTTTCCTCTGTTGATGATCTCTTCAACTCACTCATTAGTTTGTTTACCACAAATAACTAACTGCCTTAATTGCTGCTGATCAGCTGGTGTTTCTAAGACTTGAAGCAGCAACTGAGTTGTTTGTGAGGTGCCTTGGATAAGATTTGATATACATAATCGGAGTTGGCGATTTTCAGCCTTGAGGGCTGCCTTGTCTTCTCCATCCTTTTGCACTCTTTCTTGAATATTTTCTGTTACCATCTTAAACAAACTTATATCAGCATGTCGCGTACTTTTACCAAGGTTTGCTTTGACCATGATAAAATCGTCAACATCCACCTCATCTCTGATTTTGTCTTCAAGAGGCGTAGTTGTCTCCATGACCATTTCACCCTCGAGATTCCTCTCAAAATGCATTTGTTTCTTGGCCTTCTTCTTGGGTGCTTCCTGGTATATGCTAAGGTCATCAACATTCACCTGATACGAAGGCCTTCTTCTTGTCCTTCCCAAGGAGCTCTCAAGCCAAGATGTAGTATTTCTATTAACATCCAAGGGAGGAGTAATTGTAACATCGGCCTCTATCTCCTCGTCTTCCAAATCAATGTGAATTGGCAAAGACCTAGGAGATGGTAGTGTTTCTTGTATCAAAGGTTCATCATGTTGCACTTCTTCCTGAAGTATGGGCTCTAGTTGAGGAACTTCTGTTTCAGCTGTAGGCTGCTCCTATATAACAATCCCTATATAATCCAACCTCCTTTTAGCACTCTTTGCTGATCTACTGCCCTTTGTGACCTCTTGAGATTGAACTTTTTCCTTGTTCTTTGGTTGCACTCTTGAAGAAGAGGGAAAAGATGAATGTTTCTTTGGCGGCTCTGCTACTAGAATAGACTCCCTTTTCTTTAGAATCAAAAAAGTCTTATTGTACTCCACCACTTGTCTTGTCCTTTCTTCCACTGTGATGCATTCTTTATGAGCCCAGTTGACCGGTGGAAGAGGTTGCTGCTCAACCTTATTTCATATATAAGCTGGAAGAATTACATCCCCATCATCATCTGACAGCCCTTCAATATCTTTTGATAAGCAATCTTTCATCTGATGAAGGGTTAATCTACTATGACTTCGCCTTCGCACCTCATACTCATCCCTGCAATTAGCCCAAAAGTCTTCAAGTGCAGGTGTATGACCAAGGTTCTGACCAAGTCTAGATGCATAGAAGCCATGGGGATCATATAATCGTCTCTCGCTGAAAGGCTTGAGACCAAACTTATCTAACTCGTTACCCATTAGTTTAGCTTCTGCGGATGATCTACATGTGTAAATGCCTAAAGCGAAAGGAAAGCTGAAGGCTGGTTTCTTTTTGTTACGCAGACGGGTGTGAACATTTGAAATCTATCTGAAGAATTCCATGCATACTACCTCATCTAATGGATACCTCAGTAACATGAGTGGAGCTTCTGAATAACCGTACACCCTTAGGTAAGTGAAAGTGGCGAACTGAATAAACCAATCTGCCCATTCTGATATTGCAGCCCTGACAATGGATGAGATGCGAACATGTAGCTCGTTGTCCAGGTCCCGCACTGTATAAATCAAGAATGCTTCATTCACCCTTTTGTAATGACGTGATGCAGCAATGAATTCCAGCTGAGTATAGTAGTTGTAGACATGTTGAACGTTCAAAGAACCCTTCGTGTTTAACCCTCTGAATTTGCCTTGATAGGCAACCAAATAGACTAGGTAGGAGACCATGTGAAATGCATGTCTATGAAAATACTCAGTTATTTTATGATGTAAGCAGTCACTAATCAATGTAGGCCAGTCATAGAACTCCGTCTTTTTCATTATATGAGGTATCACATAGAACATCCAAGGCTGAAACCTTGTTGCATTTGCTTGACCTGTGACTCGATTGAGTAGGGTTATTATGATGGCGAATTCCTCTTTGAACTGTCCTCTTCCGACATCCTTTGGCAATGTAGAATGTTTCTCTTTCAGCCACCTATGTGCAATTTTCTTGTTGTATTTATCTTGATGTTCTTCCCATATCCTTTCACATTCTTCCACATTGATAGTGACGCTTCCAGGCCATGATGGAATGGAGAAGCATTTCTCAATCATATCTGGTTTTAGGCTGCAAATGATTCTCCCATCAACTGACTGTATCTCCCTTGTAGCTGGATTGTAATGCTTGATGCAAGCAATTATGAATTCTAAGCTCTGTACTGAGAAAGGTATGGATGCTGCTGCAAGAAGGCCTGAATGGGCGAGATGCCTGATGGTGGTATTGCTTGCATCTTCTAAAGGACGTATATTGAACACTGGCTTGATGTGATGCAAGTCAGTTTCAGCTGTTTCAATGAAATCGTGGTAAAGAATTGATTTGGTCTTGAACTCTGTAGGAGTGTATTCCATTTTGAAAGACTTGAAGATTGACAGTGAACACGCCTAGGTTCAGACAAATTTTGACAAACTTTCTAAATTTAGCTTGCTGATTTTTCTTCCTCCAACGGACGAAATTTTGAGTTTTATTCTGAGATATGGGTTTTGACTAGAATTTCGTTACAAGCCAACCCAAATCGCCCGTTTTTGAAAATATGGAGTGGAGACTGAAAAATCAACTAACCCTAATTTTCCCCAAAAAAAAAAGCAGAAAAAGCTTGCATCTGGGTATTATTCTTGAGTATAATCTAAATGGACCCAGAAGACTAGAAATGGATGAATATGAAGTTTTCCCTGACATGCAAAATAGAAGCAATTGCTGCAACTTAGAGAGAAATCTTCAACAATTTGTCCGGAAGATAGAACAAAAATGGATCAGCTTGCTGAAATTTGATAATATAGGCCTTCTCCTTCTTAAATTTGATGTTCTTGATGAGAAAATATGAAAGAGGAGGTCTTCTTTGATTGCTGATCTGAAAATATTATGAGGAACCAGCAAGTTAGGGTTCTTGAATCTTGAAAAACATAGGTTTGAAGCTGCTGCTCTGTTTCTCTTTGAAGGCACCTGTAAGAAAATATAAAAAAAATAACACATAGAGGTGTCCTTAAATAAGTTTTTTGTTTTGAAAACAACCTCTCAAACCCTAATCTTGAAGAAACCCTAAACCTAATTCATGCCTTGAGGAAAGGCGTATTTCTCTTCACTTGAAAATTTTGAAATTTTGGAAAAATAAACTAAGGCATGAAGGAATAGGCGCCCTTCTTGAGGTATGGCGCCCAGTCTCTCCAGACTTAGACAAATTTCTGTCGTTTTCAATCTTTTGTTCACTTTCTGACCCTGCTTCAGCTCTGTCTCCCGACCTCTGGATTTATCCGATGAATGAACTGATTCTTCCATCGCGGAGCCTGATCATATCTAACAACTTTGTTTTGGAGACGTCATCTGCTAAAAGCTTCATTTACCCCTTCAAAATGTCAAGTGCCTATCCTTGATAAGGGCGCCCATTTCTTCCAGTGTTAGCCATTTTCATGATCTTCAATTTTTATGCTGGTCTTCTAACCTTCAGATGATTTCACTATTTCGGGTGCTGTACTTGTCGGATTGACTGGCTATTGAGTTCACTGGATAGCTGAGATGAATCTGGAAGGGGTCTTCTGGATCACTCGTTGCCGGAAACTGACTTCTGGTGGCCTTAAACCCTAGGCGCCCTTCTCCTTCAGGGGCGCCCATAGCTTCCAGTGTTAGTTTTTATTTTGAATTTTCACTGTTGCTTTCCACTTTCTGCCATTTCTCCCACTTTTTTTCCTCTGTTTGCCTGGCGATATCTGATGATTGCTGACTCTGACGGACGAGCTGACGGATTCGTTGGAGAGCTGGATCCAGTCTAAGGAAGTCATGCTGGAGAAGTCTTCAACAAATTTGACCATCTGCTATCTCAAAAGTTTGGGCGCCCTTCTTGAAGTATGGCGCCTAGCTTCTCCAGAGTTAGATTTTCTTCTGTGTTCTTCATCTTCAGTTTTCAAAATCTCTCTCCGTGACTCCTGTTCGTCTTGAATTTGCCAGTGACTGGATGATCCGATGAGCATGCCGACTGATTCGTTGCGGAGCTGGGATGATTCTGAGCAACATTGACTTGGAGATGAAAACCCTAATTTTGGCTTTTGGCCTCTTGAAAAGCTGGGCGCCTTTCTCCTTCAAGGGCGCCCATTGCTGGCAGTGTTAGAAACTTTTATCAGTTTTTCAATTCATACCTTGTAACACGTGTTTCCATTACCTTTGGCTATCAAGATTGAAAATTTTCTAAGGCATGGAAACATGGGCGCCTCTTCTTGACAAGGGCGCCTGAAATCTCCAGACTTAGATAAAATTTGATATTTTTCATTTTTTCAACTTCCTCAGTTAGTTCCTCGTTTCTCGTGTACATTGTTTATCAACAGTCTCTGTTTGATGCTCGAACTCTTGATTCTGACACCTGGCAGCTAGATGACTTCTATGAATGACCTTGGATCTCCGAAGCGGCTTCTGAAAGAGCAGAATAGACCCAGTAGAGTAAAACTGATCTTTTTGTGATTCTGACTGCACCAGTCTGATGAGGAAGTATTTTAAGCCAATCAAAATCAGTCTTAACCCTAACGGCCAAACTTTCTATTTTTAGAAAATTTTACAAGTATCCATTTCGTAAGAAACCCAGAAAAAGTTTCTATTTTTAGAAAACTGCTAAAAATAGAAATTTTCCTAGAATTTAGGAATGAAAAACTTAAGTCTGGATATTGTAGGTTTGATCGTTTTAGACCGACCCAAATTGTCAGATTTACAAAATTTAAAGTTTATGACCCCCATGCAAGACATGCAGACCCCCATTTTGACCTTTTCTGACAGATTTAACAGTATCTTGACTCAATTCTTCAAAATGCTTAAGTGTAGCGAAAATTTTAATTTGGGGTACAACAGATTATTACACCAAAAATTGTAAAGGAGAGAGAGACTGTGAGAAATTCTTATGCAGGTGGAGCTTGGATATTGTAACAAGGCATTTTCATTGCTTGGTGATATTAATAAAGCGGACTATCTTGAGAAGCGAACCTGGAGACGTCCTGATTGGACGAACTCCGTTATCAAGCTCGTGTTCCTCTCTCTCTTTTGTCTTACTCTTCTTCTCTCTCATATCTTTCATTCTTTCAGTTTTAATTCCTTATGTTAATTTATGATTACAACATTATAGTAATTAGTCAATTTCCTTAAGTTATATAAACATGAACCTAGTTGGTAATTTCAATGGTTAAACAACATAGTCACGCAATTTTGTTGGATCGGGATTAACTGTAATTTGAGGTAATTTGCAAGTTAATTGTAAACCTCTAATAACAAATCAAGTGGTATCAAAGCTTCTTAACAAGAAATTGCAAAAGTGAATGTTAACCAGGTTGAAATTGAAGCAAGGAGAAGGTGCACTTACAGAGTTCAATCCTGAGATCGGAAAACAAAGGTCTTTTCTACGATCAGAAATGACAGTTGAACAAAGTCCTACGGAGCTTGATGAGAAAGCTTTCAAGAAAGGATTTCCCGAAATGAAGGCTATGGTGGAAGTTCTTTTCCAAGAGAGACAAGAGCGACAAAAGGAAAAGGAACTCAAAAACAGAAAGAAGAATGAAGGTGAATCCACTTCAAAAGATGATAAAGGTAAAGGAGTAGGAGGTGGTAGTGACCCTCCTGAACCTCCATCCCCATCTTCTTCATCCTCTTCATCTTCTTCATCTACTTCTTTTCCAAAGAAGAAACAACCTGTACAGTTTGAAGCTAATACACCTTTGTTAAAGCTTGATGTTAAATTTGAATTGCCAACTTATAATGAAGAACTAGATTCAGAAAAACTTGATAGTTGGATAAAACAAATTGAAGTTTATTGTAGAATTTAGAAGTTTACTGAGGATTCTCAAAAAATCCAATTAGCCACTCTTCGCCTGGGAAGCACAGCCTTGATCTAGTGGGAGAGTAGAAATTCAGAAAGATCTAAGCCAATATGGTAAAATTATTTCTTCTTGGTTTGAGTTTATAGTTGTATTAAAGAAACAGTTCTATCCATTAGGTCAATTGCAAAAAGCAGTAATGAATTGGCAATCATTAAGGCAAGAGAAAGGACAAAGTGTACAGGATTATACATAGGAGTTTAGGAAAAGAGCTTTAATTTTGGGCATTCCATTATATACACAAGAAACTTTGTTAAAGTATATAGGTGAATTACATGAAAAGTTGAGGCATACAATACTTATGTTTAATCCAACTAACCTTGATGAAGTTAGTGGGCAAGCCATTCATCTGGAAACAAGCTCGAAGAATAGCCATGATGGTCTTAATGGACTCCAATAAACACAAAGGGAGCAAGAAAAGGGAGGAGAAAATGCAGCGGACAGCTATTGTAAAGAAAGAGAAGGATAAGCCTTATTGCTCACACTGCAAGAAGAAAGGACACAAAGATGCAAAGTGCTAGAAATTGCATCCTGACTAGAAACCGAAATGGTTCAAGGATTGAAAGGGTAAGCAAAAGACCGCAGCTATCGTGCATGATTTCGAATTAGATTCTGATGATGAAACCAAGATCACAGTAGTGGGTATAAAAGGTAGCATTCATGTTGTCAGCACTAGTTCCCATGCTTCT